>VWPV01030055.1:23775-51124 GCA_013389885.1 Geococcyx californianus | reverse complement strand
TTCCAACCTTGTGTTACTGTGAGACTGTGAACCCTGAGCTGGACTGTGGAATTAGGTGAGATCAGACACTCAGCACTTTTTTGATGAAACTTTCAGTAGATGTCACTGAAATCTTAACCCATAACTTCATAGGATGTGGAATCAAACAAGTAGGAAATTGTTGTAGTTAGTAATCTGCATAGAAAAGAGAGAGTTTGTTCTTAACAGGCAAAGTGATCTGCACTCACTTGACGAGAAATTATTGGAAAAAATTTCTAATGAAGAATTTCAATCAGTTGAAAACATAAGCTGGAATAGCAGGGCTTTGTGGCAAGATTTCTAATGGATTAAATAGCTTGATATGAAGATTTAGCAACTATGTATACATGTTTATATTGATCTTGCATATATCCTTGCATGGTGTGCCTGAGTAAACCAACACAGCAGAAGTGCATGTATCTATACACACATTTCATTATGAATTATGATAGAAAAATTCTCATATTTACTGTGGTGAAAGCATATCAAAGCAGGAAGAAAAACAGCCTTCTCCCCCAGCTTCGCTAAAGTCTTTGTCTCATCCCCTACAGGTAGAATACACCACTTGTGAAGGCAGGGTTGAACTGTTGTTCCAGCAAGGTGTCTGCCCCAAGATCTTACGTTGTATCTGCCAGCCCTACTATTGCCACCTATCTCAAACAGAAATACATGTCTGTATTTAAGCAGCTGCAGCCACAAGTCAGTCTGGAGTAGCCGTGATGATAATGCAGCTAAGCCTAAAGTGGGCGTTTACGCTTTAGGTACCGTTGGCGTGCACGTAGAAATGCACATCATATCACTGCGCAACCAGTCTCAGCCAAAATACTCATTTCTTCAGACCAAGATAAGTTATTACTGTTCTCCCACACCTATGATTGCAGTTTTGAAGACATTGATGTGTATCAACTGGAGTTGTCTGTGTGTACATGACTCCACTTCTTTTCATAAGAAATATACAGTTTTGACAAAATGCAGTGCCATATTTAGCCCAGTCTTCCTACAACAGTTACTCCATTAAGGATGGAAAACCTGAGCAGAAATGCCACAGGTTTGGCAAGGTGACACCCAATGCTGTTCTGAGCTTCCTGATTTTCCTAGTCAAGTCTGAAAAACAAGTGGAAGATTCCTCCATGGAAGAAGTCAATAGGAGGCTGTGGGCACAGAAGTGCATCTGAGCCTCTTCTTCCCCTCCGGTGCGAGTGCTTTGCAAGGCTGAAAGTTAGATAAAATGCTAGCTGAATGTTTTCATGGTTATGTCCCTGGAGAAACATAAACCTGGAAGAGGAGTTTCTCTCTTATCCATGATATTTTAAAAGAATTATTCTCCACCCAAAAAAAGAACTTGTAAGAACTCTTCTTTTTCTCCTGTGCTGTGTTTGCCTCCATGGAAGTGTTTTACCTTGATAGAACAATATAAGTTGTATACAATGTGCTAAAGACTCTTCAGTCCCTGTTTTTTTTTTTCCTTGATATGTCAGTGTTGAGAGTGACAATTAGCAATGTACACAGGTTTTTTTATTCATTTCCAGGATTAACTCACACACAAAATAGGGGTTTGTCCTAAATGAACACTCTGTTACCATGAGCTATTAATTAACAACTCCGGCCAAGATTTGATAGGAGATGTTGAAGATACTCAGGGTTCAACATACAATTTAAATTCTATACTTTGGCAGATGTTATTTAAAAGCAGTGAGCCCTACCCCATACACCCCAAAGTGTGTCACGTGTTGCAGCTGCCAATCTCAAGCAAATTGAAGCAGCCAGAGCAAGACAATTCCCAGAAACAGACTGACATCTTGATAATGGTGCTACTCCAAGGGGAAAGTGAAAACCACTGGTGTTGTTACATCCAGAAAGGGGGAAAAAAGAAAACAAAAATAAACTAAGTAGGCGTGATGTGTATTAAGAAGTAAACCACGTTGTGACGAAGCATCTAAAAGACTTTGACAAGCAATGGAATGTTACAAAAAGCTAATTCAATGAAATACTTACTAGTTATTTTCCTTTGAAAATAAGAGACTTGCAGTGCAAATACAATTTAAAGCACTCTGCTTCTGATATGTGGTCTTCCCTTGTGGTATCTGTTAACAATGTGTTGTTGCAATTACAACTCCACCCATTATCGGAATAGAAATTTGTACTAACAGTTTTTCATCTAGAAAAAGGCTTTCTTGCTGACAGAGAAACAATTGAACGTGGCTTTTAATGGGACAGTGTTTCCTCTCAGAACACCATGGGATATGAGGTCTCCCTCTGTAGATTTCAGTTAATTGCACACACAAGACTGCAGGAGATGGTATTTGTTTAAAATCGCTGCTGGCCTTGCAATAAGAGATGCCATTCCTAATTAAATTAGAACATGTTGTAATTCTGCATGGGAAAGCACTGATGCCAATAGGGATCCTGAAACATTTTGGGCTGAGAAATGCGAGCAATAAGTAGACACAGAGGTGAGCAGTAAATATGTCAAAGAATTCTGCTTCATACCAAATAGAGTTCTAAGAATAACATTTTAGTTACCTTTAGTTAAAAAGTCGATTTGTTTGACTTTACGTTTAAGGAGATCTGAGTATTCTTAGTTATGTTCAAGTTTGGTGAAATAACCTAGAATTCATAAGAAATCAATATAGGGAGTGGTTTTTCGCTTAGCTAGTTATGAATAAATGCTCAAACTCATTGTCAAAATTTACATCTGTAAATCCCACAATTCAGCACTGTTGTTTTCAGGAAAATGTATGTATTCTCCAGCCTGCTGCACAGGTATAAAGGTATTTTGGTATCTAACATCAAATCAAAAGGCTCAATTCAGAACTGAATTGAACCTAGTCTCATAATTAAAGTAATTGTCACATCTAAATGTTTTCTTTCAGAAATAAAGGCAGAAAAAGATAAATAACGTAAAATTTTTTCTTCAGTCAAGACAACTATGGGTTTGTGTTTTGTTTTTTTTTTTTTTTCCAGAAGAAAGGTTCCTTCACCCAAATAAGAAAAATTACCCTCCTCCTCCTCCTGAAAACATGAACTTGCCAGAATTTGCCCTTGTACATTAGTAGGTGACTTAGGTGTGCAAAGTGTAGTATAAAAAAGAGAAATGTGGATCTTCTTTCACTAAATTTCACACATAAATGGAATATTTTGTTTCGCACCAGAGCTCGGAAAGTAGCCTCAAAATTTCTTGAGGGTCTGGTCAAATTCAGAACAGCATTGCTCTGTCATTAAAACCTTTCATGATTTCCTAAACCATGCAGGAGACTGGATTGACAATACGGGACGATACAAATAAAAAGAATACATAAGAAAAGCTATTTTGATGTAAGAAAAACCAATTCCTATTTTGCTGTAGAGGAAGATGGTTTGGAAGTATCATACCAAGACACCTCCTGTTCCTGGAGCTCCTTTATCTGATAAATCTAGTAATTGTACAAGAAATTTCAATCTAAGCTTTCCACCTAAAATTCAGTCTTTTCTTCATAATCTCTCTGATCCAGACATTATTTCCCTCTTGTCACCTGGTGAAAGCTCTTCAGAAGAAATTTACTGTGCTTTTAGGCTCTAATCTGTTTGCTTTCTATGAAGTGACATTTTCAATAAACTAAAAAATCTCAATTAACATAATCCGAGATGCCATTCCAAAGTATATTTCAATAATCCACTTTAAGGATTAGGAAAAGAAAATGGGCTGCTAAACTCAGACCAACTTAAAAAGAAGTGAAATGACTATTTGCTCTTTACTATGTAAATGATGGCCAACAATTTCATTACTTTTCATATTAACACTACTTTAATTAAAAAAAAAAATTGTTCCTTTAAACATTGTGATACCTATTTCCACATTCTTCCTTACTAAGTGCACTACTTTTTGAAAACATTAATAATGAAAAGGTGTTAATTCAGGCTAAGTTTTTGGACACTACACACATTGAAGTGGGTTTTAAATTTTGTACGGTTTTCCCCATCACCCAACAACGAGCGGCCAGTATTTTGTACTGTATCAGCACAAAGTCAGGGCAAAATGTGCCTTGATAACGATTTTACCTCAGTACACAGAAAATATATTTTATTAAATAGAATTTTATATTTTAATATATATATATTCTTATATCTTATAATTTCTTATATATACTATATTATATTTTACTATATTTTTCTGTATTATTCACATTTCAGATATATTTTACGGATGTATATATTTATATAAATTTTAATAAATTTGAAATAGATTTTAATAAGTATAGCTCAATACTATTACGCTTAGAATAACAGATTTTCTATTCCTGACTTTCAAGTCCCTGTTACTTCACAATGACCTGAATTCAGTCCCATGGATGCTTGTCTGTTCCTTTATGCAGCTGCCAGCACTCCCAGTTGCTGAAATTGGGGACTGCACAGTATCACACTACCATAAGGTTGGAAAAGACCTTTGAGATCATCAAGTCCAACCTATGACCCAACACCTACATCTGCTCCTACTCGTCAGTTACACCATGGCACTAAGAGCCTCATCCAATCTCTCCTTAAACACCTCCAGGGATGGTGACTCCACCCCCTCCCCGGGCAGCGCATTCCAATGGCCAATCACCCTCTCAGGGAAGAACTTCTTCCTAATGTCCAGCCTAAACNGCTCTCCTCTGGACGCACTCCAGCATCTCCACATCTTTCTCAAACTGAGGGCCCAGAACTGGACACAGCACTCAAGGTGCAGCCTGACCAGTGCCCAGTATAAGGGGATGATGACCCCTCTAGTCCTGCTGGCCACACTGTTCCTGATGCACGCTGTATAAACCCATCTATTTTTAGCTTCACCGATTATTGTGAACAGACCTTTCTGTGCTGAGATGGATCTTGTACTTCATATCAATATTATTTGTTGTTTTTCCATATCTTGCCTCTAATTATTGATCATCACACTTGAGAACAGAGAATATTTCTAAAGATGCTTTATGAAATATAGAATCTTGCGAGTTAACTCTTCCGGCAGCTGTGAAAGTTTCAAGCTGAACATGCAGAATAATCCTAAAATTCCATCAGTCATTTCAGTAGGAACAGCTCAAATTACTCCATTCTGCAGGTGTTTTACCTCCATCCTTCTCCTCAGTGAGAACAGATACACGAGGAAGTCTGGTTTTAAAGTCTGGTTTAAGTGTGTTTGGAACTGAGCCCCTGGCCAGGCTCACTGAGCAGCTGGTTAACTCCACGCCACCAACGTCCTGTGACGTTCCCATCTAACCAGTTCCCAATTACATCCAGACCTTGGGAATGTTAAGAAGTGTCAACTCTGGAACTGGTAAAGAAAGAGTGAAGAAATCCTCAAAAATCATCAGGTCCAGCGCTGGCCTCTGCATAAGACAACCCCCAAATTCACGCCGTGTGTCAGAGTTCCCTTCATTTCCCATTACGAATTCAGTGATAGACAAATTAATTCCCTCATTATTGCGTCAGTAACGGGTGGAAACACACAGGGAATAATTGTAAAGCTTTTTATATGCAAAAATGTTTTCCCAAATGATTTTGGATTTTGACAAAACATTTTCACCAGTTTAATAAAAGAGAGAAAAGAAATAAAACTTTTTTTTTTTTTTTCCCAACCAGAAGCAAAATGTTTGTGTTTTCACTTGGAAACAATTTTACTTCAGAAATCTGATTTATTTTAAAAAATGTATTCAGAATACACCATTTTTGTCTGATAGCATGGAGATAGACATATGTGATGTTTCATAAAAAGTGATACTATTGATTATTAAAGTTTCTTTTTTTTTTTATTCCCAAATACACGGAAAATCAAATCCTAGGCCAGCTGTCATGACTTCAAATTGGATGTTTAGATATATTTTCCCATTATTAGATAGATTATGAATTAATATTTATTTACTTTTGGTTTTCCTTAAAAAAAATGAAAAGACATTTTCTGGATCTGCTGTTTTGTGACTCTTGGACCACAGTGGCAACACACAAGCGCCGTATTTCTTGGAACACAGTATTCTGAATTAAATAATTTTGCAGTGCAATCTAACTAACAGTAATACAAACCAGCCATACAATACGTACGTGGGTGCATGTGTATAATTAATCCCTTCGCCCCCTTCTCAAGAGTTAAAATGCGCAACTTCAGTTAAAAGTAAGAATAAAAGTTCTCTGTGGAAAAAGATACATCTACTCACAACCTAAGAGTTAATAAAATAAATGCTGCTACGGGATTGTCTCCTCCGGGACTGAGCACCGGCAAAAATAAAACACAATCTGAAGTCTCTTGAAAATACAGTGCCCACATAATAGTGTCTGTGGGAAAATGCAGTTGTTATTTAATTTATCATGATTTGAGAAGTCTCTTGGAAACAACTTCTGTGTTCCTCAAGAGTTCGTGTACATTTCCTTAGTAAATAAATATATGTCATCAGGAAATGACTTTTCTCCGGAGACAAATCCTCACGTTTCTAGGAGTGCTCAGAGACAGAGAAGCGAAGGGGCAGAGTTGGATCATCCCGCTTTAACAGCAGATACAAAAAATCTGTGCAAACACAGGGCTGGTTAAGATGCGCTGTTGGGAGCTCTGCAGAATATATTATGGTCTGCAGCACGGCGGCTTCTGCTTTAGGTGTTTCACAGTTCAGCACAATGTATTTCAGTGGGGCAGGAAAATGCTAATAATGGACACGTATATACCGAGTTAATTTCTCAAGGGACGAGCCTGCTCAGCCCAGACTACTCCGGCATCGTTCCTTCTAGACTCCAGCTAATTAATGTAGTGCAATTTAAGAAGAGGTGGAAAGGATCATATTGATAAGTGTCAATAGTGTGCATTCAAAACATCTATTATTTCTCTTCTGTGTCCTTGGAGTCCTGAAAAACACCAGTCCAGCAATCACTTATAGTTAATTGCTAAGCAGAAGTCAGTTAAAAAATCCCCCAACAACCACCCAAGTAACCCCCCTTCCCTTTCCTGTGTGTCTGTGTGTTTAATCTGCATTCCCTTCCCCCTCCCTCAATCTATCAGAAATATATAGAAAATCAGGAAAGACTCTTTTTAATCTCTTATTTGCAACACTGTTTTTTTCAGGGATTGAATCATCATCTGATTCCAATGAATGTTAGAAAAAAACTGTTATTTTTGAGTAGGGTTTTTATTTTATCTGATTGTAGGATTCTGTTGAAAGCCTGGCTTACATAGATCATCCTTAATTCTCACTGGTTTCAGTGTAGAAAACACAAAATTAGGACACCCAGGAACATTAAAACACACAGGTGCTCTAAATCTTCTATAAACTCAGATCCAATGAAACTTTACTTGAGACCTACCATCTAGAATTGTTTTTTCCAAGGTTAGAGAGTCTCCTTTTGTCCTTCATCATAGAGACTTGTAATACTTTTTGTTTAATTAAGTGACAGAATAAATTGACCAAGGCAATCAGGAAATGTTTTGATCCAGATTATTGGAATGGAAACTATACTCAGCTTTCCCAGTAACTTATAAGCCAGCATCCTTCTCCATTAGATCTGACAACTACAATTTACTCTGGACCTCCTGATGTAGCTTGTCACTACCAACAGGCCAGTATGAACATTGCCAGGGGTTACAACATACTGATTCATTAGGCTACAACCACGAATCTGCCACTTCAGAGCAAAGGGCCATCCATCTCCTTACATTTAGCTGTCATTCCTACCATGAATGTAACGCTATTACTGAGACAGCCAAGTCCATTGCTCATGCCAGATGTTGTTAGGAATTCAATCCATCCTATCTGTGAACACTAGTGCCTTCAAACAAGATGTTGAGTGAATTACATATTGAGTGGTGAGGTTTTTTGGCATTTAATTATCCAGTTGAAAGGAACATGCTTAATTGTTACTGCAGTTGCTGGTTAGTGACTGAATAGAGGAATTTTATGAAGCAATTGTAGAGCGCTGGCAGCAGAATAAATGTTTCGTAGCAGTGCTATGGCTATGACAAAACATCTTTATATCTTTACGGAACACAAATGCCTCTCGTTGGGTGAAAAGAACAGGTCAGTTTTGGTTTTAAGTGAGAAAACATGACAAATTCTTGCTGCTCAACCTCCTGCTAACCGCTTTCGGCCCTTCAAGCAGGAATGTTGCCAGGGTCTACAGACGTAGCAGCACAGTGCCAGTTATTCATACGTGCTCAGATGTTCATGCCCAGTAAGCCATCTGTTGGGACTGTGGCACTCAGCAAAAGGGGTACGTCGTCTGCTTGGAGAAGAGCGGGTGCCAGAGGAGTCCAGAGACCCAGGACACTACCACGTCATATCTCCTTATGTCTGCAAGACAGCAGAACCCAGGACCTTCACTGCAATTACCCCCTTGGAGCAGGACTCTGACACTGAAATGAAGCCTCACCCTTTCGTTAGGCTGATGAAAACTCTCCACATTACAGAAACAGCGTTGAGCTTCTGTACTTGGCTCAAGCTGAAGAAAGAAATATTATGAATGTTCATGGTATTTTCATACTAGCTAGCAATGCTGCAGTCTCCATGAAAGTTCTCTCTTGTAATATCCCAGCCACATTTCAGTAGTGAGGGCTTGAGGAAACTGAATTAAGATTTGGGATTCCATTAATTTACCTATGCGAGGTTTGGTTCTTATTTATAAACAGAAGAAAACAAACTATGCAGTTGGAAATTTTATTCCCTTGACTTTTAAATGTCTGGTTTTTTTTAAAAAAAAAAACTTTTAAAATAAGACAAGCTCAGCATGACAGAAACAGAATAAAACTGACATTTTTTGACAGTAAACACAGACACTGCCTTTGGGTTTGGTTTCTTTTTAATTTTTTTTATCTGACAATGATATAATTTGCAATCTAGGAAGAAATCATCCCATTCATTCCCTAACAAGTGGATGATGCTTGAAATTATTTGTGATCTTTGTATTTCTTTGATGAGGCCAATTTGTCTAACATTGTGGAATTGACCATATTTAAAGGAGAAAAACAAATGCCCAAACTGACTACCTCTGAAAACTTTTTTAGAAGTATTTGAACTAAAATCATACTAAATTGAGTGATAATTTAGCATAATTTGTCAGAGTGAAAACGGTGAGCAACCTCTGCAAGATTTCTTTTTTTTGCAGATATATATAATATGTATAACTACCTACAAAGATAACCTCTGATAACTTGATCTGGTCTAGGAATATGGTTTTCTGCTCTTGCTTTTTACATGGTGAAGGACCCCAATTAGCAGCAATATGTGGCTCCACTAGATTGGCACTCTTGCACATTAAGACCTAGACTCAAATCGTTTCACAGATTCCAGTGGATGTCACTCACAACAGCACAGGGAAAGCTGTTCTTTTTACTACCTTAACACTTCTTTCAGAGTCTTTGGAGAAAAAAAGGGAGTTACAGCCAGCTGTGTCTGTTACTTTTCTCCTAATTCTACCCTGCTAATTCTTCCCATTTTAAAGCCACAGCAATGGCCGCTTGAGTTGGCCACATCTAGAGGCTCTGATGGCTACATCTCAGTACGCTCCAGCTTGGTAAATACTAAAACACTTGACAAATGACTCTTAGGTCCCCTGCTAAGTATTAAGACTTAATCTGTTGACAGCCTGATACCTGACAAAAGAGTGGGAACAGGTATTAATGTAGTTAACTGTTTAGGGTTAATAATCCATTTATATGGTGCCTTCTGCAAGACCTGATCTTGCAAACTGGAAAGCAATCTTAACCTTCTTTTGCTGTAATGAGGTTTAGACCCATCAGGTTGGAAAAGATCTTTGAGATCATCAAGTCCAGCTGATAATTTATTTGGATTTAAAAACCCATCACAAGTATCATGTGCCCTTATAAGCATTTATGTACCTTATAGAACCACTGCATATCAATAAAGTGTATGTCTTGATGTCCAGGTGGAGATCTGTGACAAGTGGTGTCCCTCAGGGACCGTACCAGTGTGGTTTAATATTTTCATTGATGCCATAGACAGTGAGATTGAGTGGTCCCTCAGCAAGTTTGCAGATGACACCAAGCTCTGTGGTACACCAGAAGGACAGGATGTCATCCGGAGGGAGCTGGTCAAGCTGGAGAAGTGGGGCTGTGGGAACATCATATGGTTTATCAAGGCCAAGTGCAAGGTCGTACATCTGGGTCAGGGCATTCCACAGTTTCAATACAGGATGGGGGATGACATGTTTGAGAGAAGGACTTGGAGGTTCTGATGGTTGAGAAGCTTGACGTGAGCTGGCAACGTGCGCTCGCAGCCCAGAAGGCCAACTGTGTCCTGGGTTGCATTAAAAGAAGCGTGGCCAGCAGGTAAAGATGATTCTTCCCTCTTCTACTCCGCTCTTGTGAGACCCCACCTGGAGTTTTGTGTCCAGTTCTGGAATCCCCAACATAAGAAGGATATGGAACTGTTGGAATGTGTCCAGGGGAGGGCCATGAAGATGGCCAGAGGGCTGGGGCCCCTCTGCTATGAGGACAGGCTGAGAGAGTTGGGGTTGCTCAGCCTGGATAAAAGAAGGCTCCGGGGGGACCTTATAGTGGCCTTCTGGTAGCTGGGTAGCTGAAGGGGGCTGGCAAGAAAGGTGGGGAGGGACTTTTTACAAGGATGTGTACTGACAGGATGAGGGGGAATGGCTTTGAACTGGAAAGAGGAACATTTAGATTAGACTTTAGGAAGAAATTCTTCACAGTGGGGGTGGTGTGACACTGGCACAGGGTGCCCAGGGAAGCTGTGGCTGCCCCCTCCCTGGAGGTGTTTAAGGCCAGGTTGACTGGGCCCTGAGCAGCCCGGACTGGTGGGAGGTGTCCCTGCCCATGCAAGGGAGGTTGGCACTAAATGATCTTTAAAGTCCCTTCCAACCCAACCACTCTATGATTCTATGATTCTGTACAACCATCTCCATGGATTCCTCAGTGTATGAAGTACAGCAGCAATACCCAAGTGTGATCTGACCTGGAATTTGGCCTCACTGAGACTCACACACAAATGTCTTCACGTGTGGTATTTAACGTAAGGACAGAGTCACAGTAATAGAGCGATGCAGTTCACAGGCAAAAAAATATGAAGAGAAAGAAACAATCTAAAAATGTCGTTATCATTCACAGCGAATCTATCTACAAATTGTCACATTTCTATTCAAATTGTTATTATCAAATCACTAAATCTGATGGGAAGCTAATGTGTAGTTTTATATTAGTTACTGTTTCATAATGCAGATAATGCATACAATGATCTTTGTGATTTTTGCATTTTCACCGTGCTTTTCCAGCTTCATTGATTAGATTTATAAAAGTTATTTATTTTTTTTAACCTATATATTTATCACCTGCAGATGATTTTTGTAAAATGGGAATTGTAAGACCATGGGACCTTTTTGGGGGCTTGGCATACAAGGTCATGGAAATAAAAAAATAGGGTTAATAAACCTGCTGAGTTCCTCTTCAGTCTCTTGGATTCAGGTCTCAAAATAATGGTATATTGTTGACACAGACATTTGGGGACTGATTCATGAAAACGAAATATTATGAATATTATGAATATTATCAGATTTTTCAGTCTTCTAGTCATAGGTGCTCATGGGCTAATACTAAAGCAAGATTGTTTAACCTCAACATGAAGTGCTTACTTGTTCAGTGTGATCTTATTCCTCCTAAAACTAGTTTGTGTTTCAGCTCCTAGTGCCATGGTGTAGTTGACAAGTAGGAGTAGGTGTAGGTGTTGGGTCCTAGGTTGGACTCGATGACCTCAAAGGTCTTTTCCAACCTTATGATACTGTGAGACTGTGATAGTGTGATACTCTGGCTGCCTTTTCTCCCTTTTAAGGGCATAATTGAACTGAGGATGCTCACTGTCCTTGATGTCTTGGTTTAGGATGTGGCTTAGCAAAAACTGTATCAGAGACATGTTTGCAATTCACTGTGATGCAAATTTTTGTCCTCTAGTCAACTGTACAGTAAGTGTAAAAGGATTCCAAACATCTAACTCAAATTTTATACGGCTACAGGCTCTGCATCAGTTCTGTTGTGTTTCATCCTTTGCATTCAGCCTTTGATGCTTTTGGCTGCACAGATGTGGTTTGTAATTTGTCGTGCTTTATTTTCTAGCTACCAAAAAAAAAATTGTTGGACATTTAACAATTCTTGAAGGTCAGACCATGGAGAAATTTATCGATCGTATCTCTAGTTGATACTAGGGAATGACTTCTGAGAAAACTGGGAAGCAGTTTGGTCTATTTCTTAAAACTGGTATGGAAATAACTAATATTGTCTGAGAAATAACTAGACACTTTGCTTGTTGTGGGGTGTTTACAGTGCATGTTCTCTCTGTAGGAACACATAACAATCCTGATCCAGCAGAACTCCAAGTCACACCTTGAGCTTTGCTCATTGAACAGCTTTAGTGAAATGCTTCCTCTTTTTCAGGATAAAGCCATAGTCTGATGCAAAGCTCTGAGGTGAATGGGATAATTTAAATTAGCTTTGAAAGGTTATGAGCAGACTTTAAGCATAAGACAGCACTGGGATTACGTGTATTCAATAATCAGACTGTTCTCCAAGAGCGTGGGACTGAGACTGTAGCTTACTAAAACGAACCTGATGCTGCTGACACATTTTGGACTAAATAGCAGAGGGAATATATATTTTGTAAAAGACAGGTCCATTATATATCATTCCATCTGGCCATCTACTAGGTTTCTATGCAACGAGTCAAAAACATATATTTAATCAAGCATTAAAACTGAAACTTCAAATCACATCAGGAGTGGAACGAATCTGTCCAGTTGATATGTTTTATCTGTTTAATTTTTTGATATTGGATTTATTTTGGTTTTTGTTGCAAAGCGTAGGGGCTGAAGTTCTAGTTGGTAGTTAGAAGTAGGTCAGTGCACTAAGAAATAAATAAGAAAAATAGATGATTAACCTGAGACTGATAGTTATGAGTTAAGGTGGGAAAAATGGATTTGTATAGTCCATTAATAATACTACTTGGTGTTGACCATGATAGCAGATTTGCACTAACACAACTTGTCACTTCATTAAGGCTGGAGTAGGGATCCAGTTATGGTTTTCCAAAGCCTGACAGCGTTGTGACAATTAAAACACGCTGCTTGTGGAAAAGACCTGTATTCATTTTTTTCCAATAGAGTTCATATTGGTAAGAAATTGTTCAAAAAAGAGCAGGAGGGTGGATGGGTGGTAAGTGAGACTGAGGACATGAAGGAAAGAAACCTCTCAGAGAATTTGCAAGAAGAGAGAAAATATATTCAAATATATTCAAGGTAGCAGTGGCTAAATGGCTACAGCCCAGATGACAGGACTGCAAGTGGTTCCCTTGGAAACATCCTTCTGTTCAGTGAAGTAGAGGAGTCTGACTGGATTTTAGGTCATTCAGACCATCTTTCCACTAATGCAAAAAATACAGCTGAATAACAGGAAATAATCAATACCAGTTGAAAGTTAAAAAAAAAAATAATAATCTCACTTCAAATCCCAAAGTCTTGCATCGTAGGGTGCAGACTTATTTTGCCCCACTACTTGGGGTATGTCCCGTAAAATTGGAACATAAAGGCTGGGTTTGAGTTGGGGCTCCTTATCCCTGATTTGGATATGGGGGGTTCCAGATTAATACAGGCTGAGCAGCTCTCTCTGTTCTCCTGATCT
Organism: Geococcyx californianus; assembly: GCA_013389885.1. Classification (NCBI taxonomy): domain Eukaryota; kingdom Metazoa; phylum Chordata; class Aves; order Cuculiformes; family Neomorphidae; genus Geococcyx; species Geococcyx californianus. The sequence continues at coordinate 37,482 of VWPV01030055.1, read as the reverse complement.
GTGCGTTGTACCCAGTATGTCCTTTTTCTAGCTATGAGCTATAAAATTTAAATTGCTATAGCAGAGAAATCTGAAATATATGTCAGGTGAGTGTTTCTGAATTTGGCCCTGTATATACATACATAAATAAAAAAGAGGCTTAGAACGCTTTCTAGAGAAAATGAAAAGCTAAGAATGCAGAAAAATTCTTGAAAATGTTTTGCATTTGCTGGGGCAAAATGTGCTTTGAGAGATCTTTCAGCTTTTTTTTAGGGCTTTATAAACGTGCCTCAGTTTTGAAGAAAATATCTCTTAGTGAACAGGATATTTATAAAAAATCAATTCCATCCTGTATATCCCAAAATTATTAATAATCAGAAGTTCTGGGTAAGTAAGAGATACTCTTTTTTTTTTTTTTTTTTTCTGAGGAGTTACTGTTAATAATTTAGTTTTGTTTTTTTTTAAAATAAAATATTTATGGTTGTCGGGCTGGATTTATAGCCACTGAGAAAACTGCAGCAAAAGAAATTTCCTGCTTATAGGTCACGTAGGAGCCATCCTCCGAGAACAACAGAGGCGGGGGAAGATGATTGGAATCTCACGTATCCCAGAAGCACAGCAGAAGTTTTTCTAGATGGGCCGTGGTACCTGAGGAATAGGTTAAATCAGCCACTCTGGAATTCTTCCTGGATGTGGTTGGACGGCTGTTGCAGCTGCCTGAATTAGGTCAGGCACCTTCCACTTTGCTACTGGCTGAAATCTGATTCTTCAGCTCCTGGAGCGTCATTGTAGTTTTCCATTTTAAGTAGCTACTGTAGACTGAAGAAAGACTCTTTTCCACTCTATTACAGGACTTGGATGAATCTACACAGCGCTTATTTATACCTGTCTTGCTAATAATTGTTCTCACCTTCAAATTATCATCAAATCAGCCTTCACTTCTGGCAGCGGGCTCTTCTGCTCCTTTTCCTCTATGTATTTATATTTATATTTATTTATTTTCCTCTATGCATTTCTGTTCTGAGAACAGAAAACACCTGTGCTTCTTTCAGAGCACTATGGCTTTGATTTTTTCTTGCCTGAGTACGCTGGCTTGAGTGATTATTTATCTCGGTTTAGCAAAGCTGTGTCTTGGTACAAAATCCACCCAGATCATACTGTAAAGCAGAAAGGAAAATTCCAGGTATAGCTTCTCTTTCACCAGTTTCTTCTCCCATCCCCGCTTGATGCCGCTATGTTTCACATTGGGTTTGGTTTTTTTGCTTTTCAAGGGCCATGAATGGTGTATAAAAGCCAAATTGTCATTATTTTGTGGATATTTATGCAGGTAGAGATCCATCAAAATTTAAGCATGCTTTGAATTTGGTGCTATGGTTGATACAAGATACTTTCTACGCTTCAGGAAAAGAGAACAATTTCATTTATGTTTCCAAAATGTCAAGACAATGAAGAAGCAGCTCAGAAATAAATAAAGGTAAATATCATACCCAGAAGACAAGAAGGTCACCTGTGTCGTTCCTAGGGTTGGGTGGAGAGCTGAAGCAGAGAGGATTTATGCCAACATCCCAAAGACCTATGATGTGCATTGTATGGTGGCCACAATGTCCCAATACTTTCTGGCCCATCTTCACCTCAGCTACTTGTTTCTAGTCTTGTCTCAGTTTGCAATCTGCTCTGTTTGTGCCATCGCATTGTAGATCGAATAAATGATCTCATCCGAGATGTTTTTTGAGGGACAGAGTATGGGATGGGGCAGAAAAGTAACCCAAAAGCAGAATACTTAAATCTAACCCTTGTATAAAACGGAATTACATCCTGACACAAAAGCAACATCCTGTAAATATAAGAGAAGTTAAAAAAAAGGAGAATCACTGGCTAATGAAGTAGCAGGGTTGCAGAGCTAAGTACTGCTCATGGTCTAGAAAGGTCCTTCCAGTACTGACAATGTGAAATGTCAAATGTGGTGCTATATAAGGCTAAGATGGCTTCAGAGGGAAAAAGAGAAGATTTTAACACTGTGCCAGTAAAAAGAGAACAGATTTTCTTTTCTCAGGCTGTGACTTACTATAAGTGTTTGTAGATTCTTGTTGGGTGAAATCTTAAATTCCATCTAAATGAAACATTCATCTACTTGACAGTTTGTGGTGAATAGCAGCTTCTGTTTTCTGTCAGTATGAATTATGCATGTTTGGAAAAAAGCTTCCAAATTTCAATTAGCGCATCTTAATTTTCTTCCTTAGACCAGATGGACTTTGTTAACAGAAAGACTGTATCTATATCTAATGGAACCTCAAATTGTTTTAATCCATTTCAATTGAGATAAATATTTGAAGTATTAAACCTGTCTCCGCTGGTTTTTTTTTTAACGAAGTCGATTCTGGATATCAACAGCACACTGCTCAGCATATTACTTTTTTATCCAATTAGAAAGCAGAATCCCCATCCACTAATTGGCAAGTACATAAAAGAATCTACATGTTGCTTAAGCAGCAGAGAGGCAAGGAAGTTTAATTAAGTTGCAACAGGCAATTTGTAACTAATTACATTTGGTGTTAGATAGTGCCAATTTACTGGCATAGAGGGGGGAAAAGTCGTCTATAACTTACTGCAAACCCCAAAATAGATAAAACATCATCTCAATAGTAATGCCTTAAGTTTTACTGCTGAGTATTTTTCGGTCTTTTTCAATTGGTTAATCTTTGAAATGCTACACCATTGCACATGCTGGGGACTCCTGGTTCGCACCGAGTCCCGTTGTATTCGTCAGGAATCCTATATTTTTATTCAGACTAAGCATTTTTAATTACGCAGTTCAGCAACTTCAACTTGTTCAGTGATTTTAACACATTCATTTGCCTCATAACCTTCAGCAGTTCTCTCTCACTTGTGAAATATGATTTAGCAAATATGCAGGAAGTTGTCAGTAAGTAAACGTGGATACCTAATTTGTTGAAATTTTATTAAATCATATAATTGTAGGGTTTTTTGTTTCCCAGAATTCATCCAGCAGATACTCGGGAAGATTTTGAAGATACTCCGATATCCACAATTGAATAGTATTCATTTTAATAGGATATATATTTTAACATAGAGCTTGATGGTACTTCTTAGATTTATGCACTAACTCTTAAAATTAATTTTTTTGTGTGAATTTTTAAATTTAGATGTTAAAAGCCTTTATTCATTTGTTGTCCAGAAATATAATTTATTAGTATAAACATGTATGAACATGAATATTTTCACGAGAATATTTGCACAGGTATATGCACAATGGAATAGACTGCACAGAGTTTAGCACTGGCTCGAAGAGGAGCACTAATTCTCACCTTCAGTAGCGTTCTGAGCAAAACAGCTTCGTCAATTCGATACCGCTCCGTGAGTTTTCATTACATTCTCAGGTCTGTGAAGGACATGAATGTCAGATCAGAGGAATTAAACCTTGAATGATAAAGTTCACAGGCATGTTTTCTAAAAGTAGCCACTCAGAATAAACTTTTAGCCTCATTACCAGTTGCTTAAGCTGTAACTGTGTTATCTAGGGTCTATAAACTACATTCACCAGATTAAACAGATTCATTCATGGCTAATTCACTTCAGCCTCACTGACAGAGTATGCAGCAGCAAGAAGGATGTTTACATTTCCAAGCCTGTTGACTTTTAGGCTACCTGTTCCGTTGACAGAGAAAGTTACATTTTGAGGTGATTCAAAGAACAGAGGTAGAACACTAATTGTTGCTTGACACAAGGTATTCTGAATAGACCCTTGAAAATATGCGAACTCCCAATAACTACGTGCTGTGGCAAACGCTGTAGTGAAGAGGTCACAGACAGAAAGCTCTCTCTGCCTGCACAGCAGATGTTGGATCATTTTTCCTCATCAGGAGAATGGCAAAACCAGAACAAGATGCTTCTCTGTAAAATCCGTAGATCATCTTTACAGAATATATCTTATATACACGCGTACACATCACATAGCACTACATACAACCGTTAGTAACCGCACTTCCCCTCTGAGTTTGCCATGACTGTATGGATCAGTTTGACTTCTTAATGGGTTTGTTGTCCAGATGCATAGGATATTTTTGTCCATGCTGAAAAACATTCCCTAATCCTTTTTGAAGACTTAAACCATCTGTTGCAGTGTTGGATTGTATGGAAAGACATTAATGGATCCCAGAATGAATGCCAGTTAAGTATCAGTCTGTGTAAACAGAAATGTGACAAAAATTAAAGTAACACCAGCAGCAAGACATCTGTTTAAAGAGCTAATGCAAACTACAATACTTCAGAACACTAATTTAGGCCATTTTTCAACATTTCCTGTTTGACACATAACCGTATAAGATATGTCAGAAGCTTGATTCAGTTGAGGTGATGTATACCAGCCCTTTCTTTAGGGAGAACAAAGCCATGAGGCACAGTCTTTCAAGGTCTGGGGTGCAGCAAAGGGCTCAGTACGGGCTGTTAATTGTGATCCATTGCTTCTCTCATCTGGAAACCCGTTCTGAATGTCTCGCACTATTAATCGCTCTTTTATTTGCTCAGTATGCATTCCCTCAGAAATAACGAGTGATCCAAAGCCACAGTTGAGGAAGATTTCTCATATTGAACTGGAGTAGCAAAAGGTAAGCCACTCTGGGATCGACTGTTGTAACGGAAACAATTACAAGTTACACAGCCAATAAGTACAACAGAGTCAGAAAGAAGTGCAGTCCTGGGAGTGACCAGGTTCTCACTCAGGTTATTATTCAGGTTTTCTGGCTGAAGTTATGGCTTGTGGAAATATGGATATACTGCTTCTGTGCTCCTCAAAGCTGTGCCTGGGAATATGGGGACTTGTGGAGCTCAGGTAGTAGCTCTTGGCTGATTTACACCTTGCTGTATCTGTCTGTTCCACAAAACTTATGTGCCCTAAGACTAAGTCGCTTAAAATATTAATAACAAAAAGTTAAAAATATTCTAGGAGAAAACAGTTTGTGCATAAATGCTTCTTATCATATTTTTCCCTCTCTGTAAATAACAATTTATTGTGTATGCAGTTCTCTTCAAATGAAAGTCTGAGTGGGTTATGATTTGGGTCTCCAAGCTTAAGTGTGTATTTCACCCTTTCCCCCCTTTCTATTATTATTATTATTGTTGATTATTATTAATTTTTTTTTATTTTTATTTTTATCAGCAGTAGTAGTAATTGTTGTTATTGTTATTGCTATTATTTATTTTATTATTAAAGTTATTTAGCTATTTAACAAGTACTGGCTTTGTACTTGTGCAAATTAGTAAACAAGAATATACTGAGCAAGTACCGCACTTTAAAGTGCTGACACTTTACTCTGTTTCTACCTATCATGAAGTCAAACCTCTTCTATGAACTTACCTACTCAGAGTACCAATGGTGTCCTGGCCTGCATCAGGAACAGTGTGGCCAGCAGGACTAGAGAGNGTTCACTGGAATGCGCTGCCTAGGGAGGTGGTGGAGTCACCATCCCTGGAGGTGTTTAAGGAGAGATTGGATGAGGCTTTTAGTGCCAGGGTGTAGCTGACAAGTAGGAGTAGGTGTAGGTGTTGGGCTATAGGTTAGACTTGATGATCTCAAAGGTCTTTTCCAACCTTGTGATACTGTGAGACAGTGAAAATAAAATATAGTTGCAACAAATTAAAATACTTTTCAGCCAAACTTAAGAATTTGCTAAGTAGCTTCACCCTTAAAAGTGAAGGGATGATAATTAATTCTATTTAGGTGTGTTGGAAGACTGCATTTTAAAACAGTAATCATTACTGTATTGCCTTGCATGGAATAAATTTCTCTTCCGTTGCAACTGAATGAACTCTCTAGTTATTAGTCAGAGGAAAAAGAAAATTACTTTAGAAGTCATTTTAGCCATAATCTGCTGAAAGTTTTCTCTCTTCTTCACTGAACTATAGTCACTGAGGAACTGCCCACGTTTGTGAATACAAAATGCTGTAAACTTTTTTCTATACAAACAAGTTCTCCCTGTGGAGGACCTCAGTTCAAACTCACCATCAGACTGAATCCATTGATTGGACACTTTTAAAAGGGCTAAATTACTTATTTTCCACAGGGAGAACCTGAAACATTACTTATTTAAGAAAAAAAAAACCAAACCAAACAAACCAAAAGCAACTGTCAGGGTATTTTTGACCACATTGATTTTAAGTAGGACTTTGTAGAGATAAATAAATACGGACTGTGTTTCTGTGACCTCCTTGTGGTCGGTGCTAAAGTGGACAGGTTTCATGTCCTCTGGGAGAGTAATCAAGAATTAGTTGGCATAAATTTACAAATTAATTTATTTAAATTAATTTACATTTTTACATCAGAGTTCAGTTTGCTGTAAACTACGCCATTTTGCTTAGTCCATAAAAGATTTTCAAGACTGTAGATAACATCCTTCTGAAAGGAATAAGAAACATTTTAAGTAGGGCCAAGTGTGCCTCAGTATTTGCCAAGATCTACTCAATTTTTATGTTTGTGTGCATACAAAAGTGTAAAACTATCCCTTATTTATCTTCTTCCTCAGAAAACGTAACACGTGCAAGACAATTAAATTTGTTCTTCATATAATTAAATTTATCAGTCTAAAATATCCAATCCTGAGTTGTTGCTAGAATAGAGCCTATGAATGAAGTTTCTCACTCCAGTTTCACGGCCTTTTTTTAAATGCAGATAATCATATTCAGCTCAGCTAAGTGGAAACACAACAATCCTTGATCTTTCTGTGAATGAGTTACCTGGAATAATTTGTTCTTTATATGTTACTTGGCAATTGTCAGCAAAGGCAACACTACAGTTAATTGCCTTATCATGCTTGCTTAATCCTGCTGGAAGATTTTACGTTCCGTTAGAGCGTCCAGAAGCCTTGGCACAGATTCCTATGTTTATTTATTTGAGATTCTGAAAACCAGTAAACTTCTTGTCAGAAAAATTATATGTTACCATATTTTATCTTGTTTAACGGGATTGTTGTTGCTTCAGATTCACTGTGGGCTATGGTGAGGATGATAAAAACCCCATTTTATTTACAGCTTGAACTCGAACCGCTTCTTCCTCAAGGTACACTGCAAAATAACGCGCTGCTTAAATGTTAAATTTGTGAATTACCTTAAAAGATCTTTCTCTCCAAGCATTAAACGCATGATAGACAATACACATTATTTACTCTGTAAGTCCATCACTTTACGTATGGAAACAACACCCTTGTGATTCCGCTGGTGCCACAAGAACTGGTTTTTTTTCTACTGCTCTTTGGCATAATAGAATAAACACTTGGGATTCTTTGGTTTTAAATGACTCTGTTCTTTGGACCTGTTGCTATTTTCACAGTGATTTCAGTCACACAAAATTTGATCCTCGTATAGGAGTACACATTGTTTTAATCAAAATTTCTATTCCACAGAAATATAATGATATAATTTCTGAATGGGCATTGACAACCTTCTCATTTCTTTTTATTTCTGGAGGTTTCTGAAGGATCACAAAGATGCTTACGTACAGGGCAAGGACTCAGAAATTTGACTGGACAGTAATACACGAACTAAAGTTACTGCCTTTTCTTCTGTCCTCCAGAAGTACAGTCATAAATGCAGACGAAGCATTCTGCTTTGGTTAATCCATAATATAAGGGAAATGAGTGTTTAAATGCGAGGTATGTGAGAAATAAAGGCAATTTACTGCTTAAACCAAAGGATACAAGGAGAAAACGGCCTCACTGTTCCAGGCACAGAACACCTTGTTTTAGAAAGAATGAGGCACAGCAGTGTTGCTGTGTTGTCTGTTGAGTGAAATAATATGTTACCATAAGGTCCTTGTTTTTTTGCTTTGTCTTGCTTAAGATTAACGGGTGTAGCTATCCTGTCTGTGTAACTGCCAAAATCAAAAAGTAGGAGAAAAAGGGTATAAAAGACCACTTAAGTTACCCAAACTTTTGCGAGCCTTGGTGAAACTGCGACTTCCCGGCTGCCCAGCATCGCTTTTATTTTCCTATCTTAAATAAACCTTTAATGAACCATTTGAGACTTTATTTGTCTTAATTCAACTATAACAAGGTAGGTCCTGCAGGAAGCTTGTTGATCAAGGACACCTCAACCAGCCATATGTTCATTGGTTCCTTTCAGTATTTCAGTACAGCAAAAGGGCAGTGGCTCCTTGGCAGGAAGCTAGGATCGAAAATACTACTGCTGCCAATATCACTTCTCTTGTGGTCCAAACCGAAAAGTAAACATTGCATAGCACTGTGAATTTACAAGTTTAAAGATGACTGCCTGCTTCACTCCAGGGGGAATAAATATTTACCTATATCTGTGAAAAGGAGTTTGGGTACACAGTTTCAGAAAGGGATGTTCAACCAGTTGTAATTCGGATATTTTGGCAGCCAAACTCATGACCTCTCACCAGCTCTGGGTAAGTATTGCAAAGAAGATGAGGAACGACCAGCAGATCTTTGACAGGATTCATTAAAGATTAGTTAATCAAGAAAACTGCAATTAAGCCGGGAAGCCCAGTATAAGAGGAAAAGATTAATATTTTATATTATATTTAATATAATAAAAATGAGTACTGTGTCCAGTTCTGGGCCCCTCAGTTTGAGAAAGATGTGGAGATGCTGGAGTGCGTCCAGAGGAGAGCAACGAGGATGGTGAGGGGGCTGGAGCACAAGCCCTGTGAGGAGCGNGGGAGGTGGTGGAGTCACCATCCCTGGAGGTGTTCAAAGAGAATTTGGATGAGGCACTTAGTGCCATGGTGTAACTGACAAGTAGGAGTAGGTGTAGGTAGTAGGTGTAGGTGTTGGGCCATAGGTTGGACTCGATGATCTCAAAGGTCTCTTCCAACCTTACAATACTGTGATACTGTGATATTTATATTTAATATTCAAATATATTAACTTGGCCAGATCAGGTAAGCAGATAGATTTTTTTTTTTTTTAATTAATTGAAGAATTTCATACAAATTCCATGGAAAATTTCCAATTTGTACTGTAGGAAAGTTTGCAGAAAAACCACATTAATGAGAACTTCTTAATATGTCTTGTACTTAGTCAAGCGAGAAATGAAGAATCTTCAGTTCCTTTTACTTTCTAGATCTAATTGATGATTTGCTTTTGAAGAAAACTAAACAACATTTTGCAACCAAATTGGTTGGCGTAAGAAAGATTTTCTCCTCATATACATTAAAAATCAGAAAATATTTATCTTTATAATCTTGTGAAATTTTTAATATCTCTTAGAACTGCTTCAAAAAGATGAATTTCAATAATTACAATTGGAAAATATATTTAAACAAATGAACCCTCCAAAACCTCAATGAATTTAAAAAAAAAGTTTTAAAATTTTGAAACATAATTTGAAAATGAACAAATAAAATAGATTGGATCACAAGGATTTTAAAAAATTAATCCAAAATATATTATCTATTTGTTATGACTCAACTATTCAAGACAAGCATCTTAGACTTAACAGAAGATCTTCAGGACAGAGAAAAGCAACAAAACCAACTAGAAAACTCTTGGAACAGAGAATTAGTAATTTCTTATTGCTTAAGAATTTTAAATTCTTTATTTTTATTTGGTAAGTGATGTCTGGAACTGCACAGCTATCTTGTCTAGCTGATATACAAATATTCTACCATATAATAGATCATTTTTTATATTAGTGTAAGTACAGCAAGCCTGAATTATAAATGAATACCCAAAAAAGTATCTGGTTCAAGTGATGCATAGAACTGTATTTTATAACCCACACTCTCTGCTGTTAATACCTATTAGGTTACATTTTCTGGCATACAGGTTATATTTAGTTTATCTCATAATCTTAATAGATATTCTCAGTTTTCTTCACTATCAACACAGGGGAAAAAAATGCTTATACTGTAAGAATCATTTTCATCACCTGTCACTTTCTTTCACTTACTTTGTGCACTCAATCTTATAGGGCATGTTGGCTTAGTTCCAAAAAACCAAACCCCAACTTAGTTACCTTTTCTTGATGATCTTGCCAACGCTGATTCTTCAAAATTAAGATTATTTTTTTTTTTCCCTGAGTAACATTACGTGGTTTTGCATACGCGTTTAGAGAAAAGCATAAGTAATTCCTTCAGTACTAAAAGACATCTCAGTAGATTCAGGGTAATGAGGCTGATTCAGTAAGACTAGACCTTCAAGCTACATTTTCCATTCAATGAATACGCATTCTCCTTAAAACTACGATGTCACATGCATGAATGAACAGCAATGAAGTGGTTAATTCACTGGGAAAAGAAAGAACAGCTGTGGGTAGCTTCTGAAAAACTATGTTTGACCTGTCCATCACAGAGACATTTGTTCTTTAGTGCTGCAGGTGCAGAGTTACTAGGAAAATCAACTTAATTCAACGCGACCTTTGGAATGACTGCTTTTCCTTGATAGTTTTCGGAACAGTGAGCCTCTACGTCAAGTCACGATCGTTGCTGCAATACTTAAAGATCCTGATTGGGAACCAAATGATCATTGAGAAGAAGAGCACTGTGAAAGAGACACTATATTCTGCATCGTTTGCCATATGCACATGCAAACTAGAATGTAAGATTAGGACACAATCGAAAAAAATCATTTCACCTGTATAGAAAATCATAGCAATAAACACATCGTTGTTACTAATTCTAAACTAATAACCTTACTTTCTAGTACCTAAATCTACTGCAAGACTTTTTGTGGATAGACATATTTCTGTAAGTTTAAAAGTAAGTTAAAGATTTAATTTTCTTTATCTTATATTTCATTGCAATTTAGCTCGCTTTTATTAGATTTAAACAGTTAATCTGCTGGTCCTCAAGCAGAATTCCTATGAAAATTGGTGGTATTACACCAGAAAATAGCAAGGCCAGTTAAATACAATGGGAAATACAGCTCCCGGTTGTCCATAGCTGCTGAAAATGGTGACATGGTGTAATTGACAAGTAGGAGTAGGTGTAGGTGTTGGGTCCTAGATTGGACTCGATGATCTCAAAGGTCTTTTCCAACCTTATGATACTGTGACACTGTGAAAATCAATGCTCGAGGAGCTCACAGGTTTAAATAATTTTATATTATATAAATACAATTTTAATTGACTATGAGACAAGAAGAAGAAAAGTACCGTGTTCCTTCATGTCCTCTCTTACAAGTGCCTCCAAAAGGCAGCAGACACATCTGGTAGATCTTTTATATTCTGCTAATTTTTGCTATCAATCTTCTTTCTCAATTGCACATCTAGAAAGACCCACTCACACCAGCAGCAGAGAGAGACAGACTGCACAATGGACTTGTATATATTGGAATATTGAGTCAGTGACAGAAGTTGAGTAGGCTGGTAGATCCCTATATATTTAGAACAATGACTACTGTTACCTTTCAGATGTCTTCTGGGACTGCCAGCCTGGGTCCCTGTGTGTTACCAAGGTGATGTAGCCTTAATGGATCTGGCCATGAACAGAGGAAGCAATTGAGTTAGCTAAGGATGATGGCAAAACTGTGAAATTTGGTATAGTAAACATACTTGCTTGCCCCTAAAATATGAGAATTGTGTGAGCGATAATTTGGTTGAAAACATTAAACAGATAAAAAATTCAATTTGTTTTCACATTTTTCCTCGACCAGTTTTACAACCAACACGATCCTATTTGAAATGGAAATTCATTTAGTGCTGATTTTCTCCAAGAAACAATCATGCCGAAAGAAATTTTTTCAGTGGTCCGAGGTTAGACAACTGGTAAATTTAACCTGAAATACAGAGACACGCAAAAAATACTTTCAACCAGATGAATGCACTTCAGTTTATTGTTGTGTTTACTGCTCTACACCCAAGGGAAAATCCAGAAGACTATTATTCCAATGTGCAAGATGCGTACCCTAAACAATTTATCATAGAAATAGTCCTAAGAGCAATAGCTTTTAAATATTTGTCACCAGGTAACTTTAAATGACTGATATTTTCCCAGGTACAACACACTTGATATTATGTCCGTCATCTAAACCCAAAGTTTTCTGATTTGTTCAGAAAAATGGCTTCTTTCTAAGCAGATACTTTTATTTTGCTGCTCTTTCCAGGGTTTCACTCTAAGTACAGAATTATGTTTGTGGATTTTTAGCAACTGTAACTCTGAAAGGAAAATAGATCAAACCAGCATAAAGTGGGACTGATTGAGAGTTGCAGTTGCTGGCATACATTCAAATATAAAATGTGCTTAAACCTCGGAAATGATTGCATTTTCCTTATAGTGGTATGCACAGAAACTGGCAGTGATGGGGTTAAAATAAAAAAAAAAATCCCATAGGTGTAGGTAATAGGATACATGCTGCTTTCACACAGGTGATAATGAAAATTCTTTAGACCTCTGCAGGTGTAATTTAGTCAATTAGAGCACAAATTGAACAATTTCCTAATTGTTAAAGCAAATAAGTAGTATTGTGTCTATCCCCTGAGCCATTAGTTGAAGAAAGAAACATGTAATTATCAGCTCATCAACCTAAGGGCAATTTACAAAGCATAAAATAAACAGCTTGTAATTCTCTATATTTCAATAGCGACCAGTTTATATAAATCACTTCTTTTGTAGGAGTAATGGGCACTCATTTGTAAATGACAGTTCTGGACAACTCTAGGATTACCTTTCCTTATTCAATAGGTGACACAAACAAATTGCTTAGAATCTAAGTAAGTGCAGAGATTAAAACAGCGTGAGAAGAGCTTTTCGACTACAGATGTTAATCACAGGTAAACAGAGATCTTAAGAAAAACTGATCTGCCATGCATCAGGTTTAAAGAGACAAAAAGGAGCATTACAAGACATCTTTTTGTTCTCTCAAAATGCTTGTTTAATCTTTTTTTTTACTTTATTTAATGTTTTGTTCAGTTGGGAAAATGGAAGAGGCTTTATCTCATATCTCTATTTGGTCTCTAGGACCCTCAGTATAACCACATGTCTGTCTACTAAATCTATTTTTTATGTGTCATGGAGTTCCTTCCTCTGTGACCAAATAACGATGCATAACTTTCCTGCATATTCTTGTTCTGTGTGGTAATAACTGAGTGCTGAGATTGTCTCGTCGTGCTATTTTTTATGACACAGACTCCCAGATATAACACGATAAATGAATAATTCACATCAGTATATTGTATGATCTGCCATCTCATCTAAAGAAATCTCACCTTACGATAAAAACCTGTGGTGCAAAGGCCTTTGCCATTCAATCTCTTTCCGATTTTTGCAGTAAGAAATAGCTTCAACGCATCGCATCAAGGTCAGAGAATTCAAGCTGAAATGAAGGAAAGAAGAGTACCTACCAGAATTTTGTAAAACTATCTCTTCAGAAAGACAAACACACATGGCTTCAACAATTTGTAAGGTGGAAACATTGTGTGGCATTTGGTTGTGCATAGAAATCTGGGGTTTGCACTCCAGAAGTCACAGTATCGTAAGGTTGGAAGAGACCTTTGAGATCATCGAGTCCAACCTATGGCCCAACACCTACACCTACTACCTACACCTACTCCTACTTGTCAGTTACACCCTGGCACTAAGAGCCTCACCCAAATTCTCTTTGTTCATTGGAATGCTCTGCCTAGGGAGGTGGTGGAGTCACCATCCCTGGAGGTGTTCAAAGAGAATTTGGATGAGGCACTTAGTGCCATGGTGTAACTGACAAGTAGGAGTAGGTGTAGGTAGTAGGTGTAGGTGTTGGGCCATAGGTTGGACTC
>VWPV01030055.1:0-13961 GCA_013389885.1 Geococcyx californianus | reverse complement strand
CAGCCTCCTTTCAGGCAGTTGTAGAGAGCAATGAGGTCTCCCCTGAGCCTCCTCTTCTCAAGGTAGAGCCTTTATCTTTATAGGAGCTTAAAGAATTCTATATGTTCTCCTCTTTGTTTTTGTGGGATGGTAGGAAAACTGCACTTTTTTGAAAATTCCTCTTGCTAGCATAACCTAGATATTACCAGAAAGCCAATGTGGAAGAGGGCTTGGGAACACAGATCTTCTTCCATTTTCCCTGCCTTAGGACGCATTCTGAATTATATGAAACACCTACAATAGATTTTATATTTCTGCACATGCTCATAACACTGGTCATTTTGGCTGCACCCTTCCCTCAACAACCACGCTAAAAGACATCCTTATGTCAAATACTGAATTTTATTAAATGTTGATGCTTCCCCTTGTCCAGAGCTGTGGCTTTGTCTCTTGTGGTTGTTTTTTTCCAGGAAACCGAAGAATTTGTTCATCCCATGAGATATTCCTTGTTTTATGGCTCTTTCTGGTAATGTTCTATGTGAAAAGGCTTTCTGCTAACATTTAGCAGAATTATCTTTGGTATATATTGGCCTCAAAAGTGTGGTTTTGCTGGGAGCTATGGCTTCTTACACGTGAGGAATATATGAAAGTCGCTAGTGACATCAGAATTTCTGTATGTTACAAAATTTCTCTGGGTTTTTCCCATAAGTTCTCAAACACTTAATTACATCACCTTGTTAAGTGAACATTAATAAATGAGTGGCTGGTTAATTAAGATGCTTATCAGATGATTGACTTGAGCATTTCCAGGCTCCCATGTATTGGTGTCTTCTTCAATGGGAAAATTCTGATGTGGGTTTACAGAGATAAATGACAGAACAAGCGATTAATTCAGCTATTTATGTTAATCCTTCATCAAATCAGTTTTCAAGTAAAAGAGGAATGTATGATTCACTTTGTAATGGAACAAAATTGTAGTTTTGCATTACCTTTGCTAAGGCAAAGTTTTCTTTCTTAGTAGAATGAATCATCTCTATTGTTAAAAGCACATCCATTATTTGGAGCTAGAGCATAGATCAACCTAAGTATATTTCAGTATGTATATACTTGCGTAAATTAATTATTTGAAAATAGTCTTTTATTATGTACTAATAGATCCTTCCAAGCCTTACCAGCATACCTATATTGATCAAGCATTTGGTGATACATGCTTTATGTAGAAGAAAAAACATAGTGTTTTTGGCAGCGTGTCTTGTTCCGTAACAGTTTCAAGATGTTCTTTAATTGTGCTGAATGTATTTAATTAGTGAAGCTTACGTGTGTAGCCGAGAAGATTTTCATTATGGAAGGACTTGTATTTTGTATTATAGAATAAACCAATTGTTCAGATGTGATTGTGTTTTCAAAAGGCAGACTTCATGTGCAGAATAATGAAGAAGGCTGAAAGTTTCTGTTCTGTGGAGAGAGGGGCATTTACAATTACCCAACATTTCCAGCAGTGGGTAGAGCTTCAGCAAAGACAGCATTTTATTAAGATTCTTCTGCCATTTATCCAGTATAAACTGGAATCCTAAATACACAAACCTCTTCTATTACCTTTCCTTTCAGAAGAGGAAAACTCCTTCAAATTAGGGTTTAATTTAAGAAGTAAAATCCTAGTGTAACTGATTTAAATTAAATCTCAGTTATTGTGCAATTCTTATCTTTATGTTTGTATTAAGAGGATTTAGTTAGATACTATTATCTTGAAAGAAAATTGAAACTCTTACCTAATTTTTTGCATTTCAGAAATAAACAAATGGATTTAAATGTTTTAAACACCTAGACTAGAACTACAAACAGATCTCATTAACATCTGGAGATTTTCTTTAGCTATTCCTCTTACTCCCTATGGTTTCATTTTAGCAAACCTTTATCTTTAAACACAAATCCCCAGGACAAATGCAAGAGTAGCTGAATTTGACACAAATCTAAAAGTACACACATCTGTTGTTGGGGCTGAAACCTAAATAAACAATACAAATTGTGCAGTGGAACATAAGATTAATCCCTGAGTTTCAAGGTTATACAATGGGAAAATAACTTCTGTGGAAAAAGAAGACAAAGTCAAATAGGATTAATAAAATTAGGTCAACTGAATCTGGGATTTAAAACATTAATATCCATCATTCATGATTGAATGGGTATTTCATGCAGTCATTACCTTGTAAAACAGCAGAAATTATGTTGTTTTGACTGTGTGTTTTTCTATCTTAACGTATTTGGAAGTCTTTAAAATTCAGCTTTAGAAGTGATATACATAAGTTTCTGTTACATCCTGTACTGTGGCACATTCATTTGGGGAATGTATTGCCTTCTTATCAGTATTCACCCAAAATAGCTTAACAGAGTTCTAAAAATTTCATCCTTCACTATGGCCTTTTTTGTGTGTCTTTTCTTGGATTACTATATTTTTTTCCTTCCTGTAGCTTTTTAGTTCCTTCTTATTTTTCTCTAGTTAAAGAACAAAATAGATGTTTTTTAATAAGTTGTCATGTTGACCTAGTATGATTTCTGCATTGACTTGGCTAAAGCAACACCCAGCCTGATTAGTTTCACATCGAGTATCTTCACATTAACCTGCTCAGACTTGGTAAGTGAAGGCATTGAGATGGAAATGTTTTAGTGTAAAGTATTATGGAACGATCACGACTTTGTAAAGAAAAGTCATTAGTGGCTAACGTCAAGGGCAAACCCTTCATATGTTTAAGTTTCTTGGTTTCACACTATTTTTACCTATCACAGTATCACAGTATCCTAAGGTTGGAAAAGACCTCTGAGATCATCGAGTCCAACCTATGACCCAACACCTACACCTGCTCCTACTTGTCAACCTACACCATGGCACTAAGAGCCTCCTCCAAATTCTCTTTGTTCATTGGAATGCTCTGCCTAGGGAGGTGGTGGAGTCACCATCCCTGGAGGTGTTCAATTACCCTCTCAGTGAAGAACTTCTTCCTAATGTCCAGCCTAAACCTAAACCTAGTATTATAGTAAATGTTTATGACTGTCTAATGAAAATAATTACTCCTTTAGCTATGCTGCACAACTTCTCTTTTCCACTCTGCGTACTATATGGAAATAGACAATTTTATTTTTAGGCTACTGCTCTCCCCACACAAGAATGATTTCATCTATAATTTGATTGCATCAACAGCAAAACGTTCATTAGTCCGTTTTGGACCTATCGTTTGCCATTCTCTTCTAGTAGTCAGTAAAAGGGAAACGGGTGTTATGAGAAGAGCGAGTGCAATTTGAACATTAGGTAAATCACCGAGGAAGCAATACTTTGCTTATGCTTCCATGTTACACATGCATTGCTAATCAGAAAGTGAAAACAAGAACCTTGTTCACATCATGACAAACGTACAGTGTTCACTGTGTTTCTATGTAATTACTGAGACTGATACTTAACATTTCCACGACCGTAAATGTAAAGGAATATTTTATTTTCACAATTACCTCAGTTTCTTTCATGCTCTACTGGACACCATTCATAACATTTACAAACCTGACCAGGATCAGGGGCTAGGTGGTACCAGCCCAAAACATGGAAGTTAATGCTCGGACGGTCTGGGGACACGTGGATTCACCAGATCATTTTACCAGCTAATAACAACAAAGCTATAGAAACATTAAATGTCATGAGGAAACTCTTTTGCATATTCTTGAACTGCTCGAATTTAACATGTTTTCAACCTAAGTTTGCTGGTCAGTCACTTATAAAGTTTATGTGCTGTTTTTTAATGTGATGACTCTTCTCTGTCAATACTTAATCTGGGCTCTAAGACTGGGACTCAGAAACCTTTCACAACAGCTCCTCTTCTCTGCTCTGCCTCCAGCCAATAAAAGACCTTGGGAAAGAGTGAACATTGGACAAATGTAAACCACAATGTTGAAGGACATTAACATAAACAGGGTCTAAATTTAAATATTCCATGTTCCAGGCACGTTTGTAGTCCTAGGGCTTAACAACATCATTACCTTCTTCTCCAAAAGATATTTGATAGAAGAAAACAATCTTTTGCTTTCGGTAGGCTTTTCCAGAAAAGAGGAAAAACTAGTTTCTGTTTTCTCAATAGTCTTAAAATACAGTCTGGTCAAAACGAAAATACTGAGAGGAATGAACAAAAGTAGAAATGTATTATAAAAATATCCAAGAACCAAGAGACAGCTTTTTGAATTAGGTAGCCACCCAGAGGGCAATTTTATACTCATGGAAAATTTAAGCACCTTTTGGAATAAACCAAATGTTACCTTTCAAAAGCTTCCTGTACGTGTAAATGTTTCAGTTTACGAGGGGGTAACCCTGTAGGATTTTTTTCTTCCAAGGGCCCGTGAACTAATGGGATGAAGACGCTATCCTGCCCACACTTCAGATGACGCTGTGTAGCTTGCACCTGTACGAAGTCCTTGCTCATTCAAGAGGTTACCTGTGTTCATGTTCTCTACGAGAAACACCCTCACCCTTGCCAACCCCTGAGCAAGGGGACCTGGAAAGGTCATGCTCTGTGGCACGTTGACAGTTAACTGTAAATAATCACAAAGGTGTTCTCAAGTTGTTTCTGTACAAGTCGATAGCAAAGACCGGGCACAAAGATTGACGTCATTGCAGGAAAGAGTGCAGCGCACGCCGTAACTGCTTCAAGCAGGAACTGCTTCTGCTCACAGCTAAGGTTGGTGGTCAAACCAACTTGCTGGCTAGCTCTGCAGTGGGCGTGCATGCTCAGAGGTGTGTAGTACTCGTCATGAGGGTTAAAGGCTCAAATTCACTGTTATCTTCCATGTGAGCTTTATTGAAAAAAACCCAAAAGGTTCTGTTCTATCCTAAGGTAGAAATTCTGTTTCTTGAAAAACGTTTCCCAATGTTTCATCCTTGCTCAAGGTAAAAATTCCAAGTGTGGCATTTGCTTTCCACACACTTCTCTGTGTTTGTGTGAATGGTGTCCACAAGTACCTGTGTGTATGGATGGATAAATGGTTACCAGAGAACTGCAGGTTTGGAATAGTATGAGAGAGAACACGTGGAAATCTTCCAAGAATTCAAAAACTCTGGAGACTACTGATCTACTCTACACAAGTAGGAGTAGGTGTAGTTAGTAGGTGTAGGTGTTGGGCCATAGGTTGGACTCGATGATCTCAAAGGTCTCTTCCAACCTTACAATACTGTGATACTGTGATACTGTGATACTGTGATCTGGTTAAATCTGGAAGAACTAATAAACTCAGGACAGCAAGAGCTGCTGAATCTGTCCAAGGCTACCAACACACATAGACTCCAACTACATTGTATAACTCCGAGCACACCCAAGAACGTGGTAGCGACTGTATGCAAAAAACATAGGATACACACCTGAGGTAACAAGGGAAACTGAAGGAATTCCTGAACATTATCCAGAGCCAATGGTGCATCAGTACTGTGGTACTATTTAATTATAACAGTTTAATTAAAAAAAAATTGTAACACTGATTTACATCTCCACTGATTTGGTAATTTGTTGGGAAAAAAGCAAACTTGTAAAATAGACACCGTAAGCTACCAGGAACTAATTTTTTATCAGGATATATTTAATATTCCTGCTATTCCCTAGCCATAAGATTAGCAGTGAGACAAATTTAGCCTATGTATGAATATGTTCCCTGTCTTAATTTTTATTGAGTCACCTTTGATATCAACGGCAAGAGCCCCTGAGGAACAGGTCTTGAGAAAGAAGTCATAGATTGGAATACTCCTGTCTTTTTTTTTTAATTACAGAAGATGAAAGATGAAAAATACCTTTATTTTTGTTATTGTTACGGTGATTAAGAACCAAAGGCTAAGACATGTCTGGTGGAGTGACAGCCAGCGTGCAGTGTTTTCTATTCACTCCAAATGTCGTTTATTATGTGGGTATGTTTCAATGTACTTTATCCCAAGGCCTGTGTTTGTTGTTTGATACAATACTGTAGATGGTAGATATAGCATTATGTGGATTGCAAAACAGCTCCGAGCCAATGTTTTAAACTGTGGCAGCACAATAGTCATGAGTTGAGCACCAAAGAATGTGGCAGGTAACCACAAGCTATAATTCTGGCAATTACAGCAATGATATTTTGGGAGACTGGATGGCTGCAGTGGTATTTTTATATTCCATCTTAAGGTCTCCCTTCGAAGTTAAATGCTCGGTTTTACTTAGCTGGGGCAGCATGAATGTTTAACTTATATTGGAAAAGTCATTGCAACCCAGCAAGATGTTTAACTTGTATATCTTCTCTCTATTTTCTATTTCAAGGCTGATATTCACAGAAAGGAGATGCAAAACCAGATTGTGCATAAGGATCTAGATTTCAGATTGTGCATAGGGTCTGGAATTCAGCAATGCTTTTTGCTTCAATATTTGTATCTTTCTTCTAAAGATTTCCGTGGTGTTTTATTTACATGAGGAGAGAATGATTTTTTCCAAAAGAAAGCAAAAAGGTTACCATTTCTCTCATATCTGCACATAAAATGGATAGGATAGGAAAACCAAAACAAATGCTATTACTTGATCTTCATGTGCTGCAAATATACTTAGACAAACAAAACAAAATGGCATTTGTGGAAGAGGTGTTGCTGCCACAAATTTAAGGATGTAGAACACAGTTTAGCATATTCACAGCAGTTTGGTCTTAAAGAAAAAATTTCTTCGTCTAATTCAATGATCAGACAGATAGGCAATGCGTAAACAGTGCAAATCCTCCATCCCTGGAGGTGTTCAAAGAGAATCTGGATGAGGCACTTAGTGCCATGGTGTAACTGACAAGTAGGAATAGGTGTAGGTAGTAGGTGTAGGTGTTGGGCCATAGGTTGGACTCGATGATCTCAAAGGTCTCTTCCAACCTTACGATACTGTGATACTGTGTGACTGTGATACCGTGACACTGTGATACTGTGATATGTAAAAGCCTCATTTAAAGTGCTGTCAATACCCTCGTCTTTGAATGCTTGCGTCTTAACACACGTTCATTTGTATCAGCCATTTTTCTTACGGTGTAGCTACTGCCTCTATTAAACTGAACGTGAGTCTCTCGATGTCTTTCTCTCCACTTCCATTTAGCAAAAAGCCTCGTGAAAAAACATTGCTGCTTTCCACCATCTCCAATGACCAACTTGCTTTGGTCTCATTCAGCCTTGTTCAAGAGCTGCAGCCACCAAACTTGAGCTGTCCTTTTAAATGAAACCCCCAGCTGACTTTCATAGATAAACTGTTATTCATGATGCTTACTTTTAACAGTTATTTTAATGAAATATTACATTGATCTATTAGTTCAATACCTTAACCCAATATTTTATCTATCTTTCCTCGAGTGTGCTATTAGTAAAATCCCATGTTTCTTTTTTACTGATGCCTGCCTAAATATTATTGTTAAAATTAATAATATTATATTTTTTGTATTTGTTTTGGCTAATATTTATTGTTTGATGGTCCAGTAAAAACATGACAAATCATATTACCATTTTTTATTTAAAACCATCTAGTTTGGTTTTTTCTTTTTTGATAGCTACTATCTTTTTTTCTCTGACAAAAACCATGTGATTCATAATGCCATTATGTCATTCAGTGTCTTGTTTGAATATACATGAAGATGAGGAAACATAAATGATAATTCCTCAGCATAGGGGATGGACACTAAAAGATGCACCTATATAAAGTCCCATAATGCAGATCCATACTTGCCATGATGTCACATGTACTTTTGATGCAATGAGGTGAATCAGAAGACAGACTGGTTTTTATCTAGGTCTTTTGTTCTGGACAGATTCTTTTAATTATCTGTTCAATACAGCTACCAAAAGGTTTGCTTTTCATACAGTTTTCATCCCTTGTGCCGTGGAATTCAGGGAAAAACCATGTGGACCACACTGGCATTGCAGGAGTTAAATGAGATTGAGGATTTGAAAACTGTTATTTTTCTTTTCTATACTGTTGCTGTGGTTTGTATTTAATAATCTCATAGTCAGCTTCTATTTTTAAGCATTACTTGAGTTGAAATAGAACCAACACATTGGTGTAGGTGTAACAACACTCTAATAATTTCCACATGTGGTACTTTCTTCACAGTTATTTCTTAAACTAAAAAGTGCTTAAATCCCGCAGAAACCCATCACTGTTGAATGGCTATAGAGTTGCCACTGATATAAATCTTTCTGTGAGGTTTCATTTCTTAATAGAATATACAGGCTAGATGCTGTGTCAGATCTCTGATGGTTGACAAAAAATATCTGATGTAAGAGTGTGCTTACCTTGAATTCTATCCTCCCATGGACACCTGACATGACTGAAAAATCCTATGTAATTAATCAGAAAGGAGCAATCAGTCAATGGAATTCTTGAAACAGCCTTTTGTTTCTAAGTAGGATCATCTGTCATTGGCTTTCTAGAGAAATATACTTAGAAATTGCCTTAAGTGCTATTTAACACTAACTTTCCCTTCTAATCCCTATGAGATTTATCAGTAAGAATAAACTAACTGGAACTGTTTGTCTGCAATGTCTGAAGGGAGTACTCCTTCCCATTAATTTTCTCCAGTGCTTTGAATTTTGGAGGGTAACTAGGATCTCTCCTTGCAAGAGACCTGTTTGCCATATCTTATCTTCAGTTCTACAGGGAAACTATCACTCTCCTTTTAGCCAGAATAATGGGCACTCTCTCCTTGTTTTAATTACAACAGACAAGATAGGCCCAATCTTATAAATAAGTAAAACGTTGGTTTATTTATGTGCTGAATTACATAGAGCTTTAATAACAGCAAAATCAAAGTGAAGTAACAATATTTATGTAGAATTTAGATTGAACAGAATGCATCTGCTGTGTATTTATGCAATGCTCCCAACATCCTCATGGTATGAATCAGCGTGAAACTGAAGTTGATAAAGATATGAGTTTATATCCATTGACCTTCTGATACTGCCTATTATCTATCATGAAGACAATTTTATATTTCATAAAGCCTGGCAAATTCTTGTCAGTGTATGCAGTACATTATTTTCTAACTGTAAAATCTGCCTTGTCATGAAATATGCCAGAGTTAATCCACTGCCATCTGTCTTTGTTTTGCTCACCCACTGGATCACATCCCACACACACAGCAGATTCTTCTTAAAATGAGCAAACTCTCATTGACAAGGAAGACCATAATGGCTCTGTAAAAGACAGTGTGGTCTGCTGTGTCAATAATTCACATTCTATAGCTCCTGAATTACACACTGAAAGAGCTTGTTGCTTCAGGGACCTGAAGACTGAACACAAGAATGTCTACTTGCATTTACAGGAAATTCTTTTATTTTCTTAAGAAAAAAGGGAGAATTCTAATAATTTGACTATTATTATAAACTGAATTCAAAATTCTTCAAGTTATACATATAACCTTTTTTATTTATATATGTTTCCTTTTTGTTACACTGATTTTCTGATTCTGACTTGTCCTGTATCATAACACTGTATAACACTGCAAAATTAATTCAGAACATACCACAGTATATTGGTAGTGGCTTGCACCTACAATGGAAAACTCTAAGAGACACATCATGGAGCCAGACTCTATACTGGTTATTTTATAAGGTATCTTAAAATAAATGATGGCATTGTTTCATCTTTAATTGATCTGAAACTTCATCTATGTAATTATTTATAAAATGCTAACAGGAGTGCAGTTCAAGGTAATCCTTGCTGAGCTATTTTTATCTTCGGTTCAACCTTTCTCTTTTGCCCTCTCCATTTCTTCTTATAATCAATCTCCAAATGTCTCCTATTTATGAAATGGTTATTCATAAAAGTTTCTCCTGAAGTCACAGGAGCTTGAGTGATAGTGAAGCTACTGGGGGGAACCATAAATAAAGTCCTATCTACGAAAAATATGTGCACAAAATCCCAGTAGATATGGAAAGTCTGAAAAGCCTGACTGTCCTTCTTCATCTCCTTCTCTGCAAATCGGGGAAGTTGCCCCCATGTGATTTTCAGAGTTGACTGAAAATATCTGGGTGATTTATTCGCCATAAGGATGGCTTTCCCAGTCCTGGGGGAGAGAAAGGGTCAGTTGTTCACCCAAATATGAATACTGAAATCTTTTCAGTGAAACTCAGAGTTTCCAATAGGAGAATGAGAGGGATATTTCTCTTATGCCAGATCAATATTTCCCTCACCTCTTTGAGTACCAGGAAGAGAGATCACCTAGTAGAGAACACTTGGTAAAAAAAAAGATACGGTATAGGCGAGCCATAATGGGGGAATCTGAAGTGAAATTTGGTTTCAAGTGTTTAATGTTCTGTTTAGACTGTAAGGAAATGAAACATTTTGAAATTTCCAAACAGAAATTCATACAAAGTTTTATTTCTTCTGCTCCAATATTTATTTTCCCAGCCAAAAATGCAGTAGTTTTGTGCCTTTAGACTTTTAAGGAAAGATGAAAATATATTGCAGAAATTAAATCAGTTTTGAAAAGGAGTCCGATAAAAAAACCATCAACCTAAGTACTAATATATAAAAAAAATTGATTTTTGGGAGATTTACTAATACTGTGTTTATCACATGAAGTACCTTATTATAAAGAGCTGTTTTGAGTAGAGGCTGGAAGGAAGGAAGAGATGTGTTGGGCTTAACCTTAGGGATTAATCAGTCGGTGTTTAGTGTGGTTTGGTGGTGCTGTAGCCTCCTGATGTTACGGACCTCTCTACACACATAACCTGTAGTCAAAATGGGATTGTATCTGTCTCTGTATTCTATTTTTGATACCTATTGATTTCATGCTGCTGAAATAAATGTTATCTCCATGAACTGTGTATTGCTTCCCAAGGCAGAGGCCGCTGCAGCTCACGGTAACAGATATTCATATATGCAAATGAAATATTTCCTCTTGTGGGCAAATGGCACATTCTCTATTTGCCAGAGGCACCATTTAGATAATAAAATGTGTCAAAATGGAACTTATTAACAGCCAGACAAATGTGAAACAGTTGATTTGTAAGGTAAAACAATTTCATCAACCTATATTAAGCAGTAATTTTTCAAATTTATTTTTAATCTCTTATACATGGTGTTAGGAATTGCCAGTAGGACACATCCTAGTGCTTTGCCTGAAAATGTACGTTGCTTTGTAGCCCTAATCCAGGCAAAATTCTCCAGATACTATTTTTGGTAAAGCTGACAGGACTAACTATTTGTTAAATTTTCAGTATTTATTTATACAATGCATTCAAAACGCAAGATGTAACATTTTTAATGCCTCTACAAAACAAGACCATTCAACCTTTTCTTTTGTTCTAACCTATCACAGAATGAAGTAGTAGAACAGAAAGCAGTAGAAGCAAAAGCTTTAGTAAACTTTCAAAGACCAGAAATCAATTTTCTATATGATTTGCTATAACTCTTATTAATTTTGATTTTACATCTTTTTCACTTTGTTCCCTGCAGTCCTGACCAATATATTGACTTAAGCAGCTGATGCTGCAGACAGATGTTAGCTCAAATCTGCTTGCATTAGTTTTCTTGCAGAAATTTACAAATACGGACACTTTAAGTGTACTTCTAAGTTTCCAGAAACTAATGAATTTCAGTTATATTTTAAGCTTTTCAGGCTGTGTGCTTGAAAACATTTGGGGACTGTGATCTATCCGTTTATCACTTGAGAACAGAAAGGGGGAAATGAAGAGTTACTGTCGTAATCAGCTACTAGAACACAATTTCATTTCAATATTAGAAGGTTCTAATTTCATTTCAATGGGTTTGAACTGGTTTTTTTAGATTTCATTTCAATATTAGAATATATTCACAAAGGCTGCTGATTTCTTTTTTTAACTCAGAGGAAATAAAAGAAAGGTGTTACGAGTTCTGAGCACCTGGTTTCTGTTTCTAGCTTTCATATGTTTCTAAAAGTCATTATGTACTGGTTTATAGAGCTAAGGAAGAACAAATGATACGACAGGGCAGCCAAAGTGAATCATTATATTCCCTTCTAGCTCCCATTGTTTTTGGAACTACTGTAGGGTCCAATTACAATTTTACTTGCATACTTCTGGCTTTTCTTGTTCTTCCTTCAGGAAAAGGATGAATAGGGGCTTGTTCATATTATGGTAGCAAGGTAGCAATTCATCTTTGAAAAGGCTGCAGTGACTTTGCAATTCCTTTTCCCTCTCCACCCACTTCCAAAAAACCCCTCACCTTTCAAAGAAAGAAGGGTTTCAAGAGAAGAAAAAGGTTGGGAGATGGCTTTATCCAGTTTCCTTTTTCATTCTGTAAATGTCTCTCCTAATTCCTATATTTCTGTTTTCTGCGTCAGAGCTGATATGGTTCCATCCATGCAGCTCGTAAGAACGAAGCTTTGAATGGACTTCAGATCTTACACTGAAATGCTGGAAAATGCTTTTTTTTTTCGTGGTCCTTTTTGTTATTTGATTTGAATACTGCTTGCCTTTTAAACAATCTCATCTCATCCATTTCTCTGCCACCCGCTTCGGTTGCAATCGGCAGGGCATGGGATAGCAGTGAGGTTTAAGGTCTGTACTTCCGGGTCGGTTCCATGTGAAGTGCGCCCACCACGATTCGCTGTGTGTAGGGCTTTCTGCCTCTCTCCTTGACTGCTTAAAGATGAAGGACAAAACCATAAAGGCTAAAATCCAAAATGCAGCTTCTTAAAACTGACACCCAACTTTGATTTCTATCAGCCAGATTTCAGTGGATGTATCCAAAACTGCCCCCACCCTGGCGGTGAGGTGCAGCTGAGAGCTCCCCGACATCACTGTTTTCATCTCTTCTAAGAGTCTTGAGCCAGAACCTTCTCTTAAAACAGCTTTGGAAGGCAGGACCTTATAGAAAACAGAGAAGGAGAAAGAGGGTTTTTTTTAATGTACCTTTTACCAAGTAGTCCTGTGATGGTAACACTCAAAGACGCACTGCAAATTCAAGTTCAGCTTCTTTCTCTGCCCAAAAGTGATGTGATCATAATTTCTGATGTTCAGAGTACATCAAGTATCTTTGGGATATTCTTTTAATCCTTCTTTATAAGTTTGTGTGAAAATAAGGGGATCTAACAAATTTCCTGAGTAAGAAAGCAGTGGTTAGGTTGCTTTCTTGGAAACAGGTTGGCCTATATTTAAATATTTTGTACCAATACTGAGAGGTGCAGGATGCAGAGCCCCTGTCTCCTCCTTTGCTTACAGAAGCTCTGATTTTCTGGTTTTTTCTTCTGTAGTCTAGGCTAAAATTCTGTATTTCCACTTTACCAGCACAACCACAAAGACAGGACAATCTAAATTGCTAACAAAAAACTAATATTCCAAGGAAAGAAGAATTCATACGGGGTGTGATGGAGAAGGCAAAGATGACCTTTAGGAGTGCTCTTCCATCAACCTACACCTAAGTTCAACTCTGGTCTTCTGACATTACGAGACTTCTTTTATTTGTCTTCACTTACAGCCTGACTGGTTTGTGATTGTCTTATTTATTGAATGCTAAGCATATTTATTTAGAGCCTTTTTATATTTGTATAATGTTGTCACAGGCTAAAAATCTATCGAGTCATATACAAGCAGTCATCCCATCCAAGCACATCTCTATTTTGTAACTTTTAAAGTCAGGATCGCAATGAAAAGTTCAGCTAAACAGAGAGTTTGAATAAATTTCCAATATCCTGCACAACAGGCTTTGCACTTCAGCGGGTCTGGACATGACGTTGGAGTCCACCTAATATTGTTTGACCTAAGTGTGAGTCAGGAAGGCTATGGTTCTAACAAAACAAGAATAATATATCCTGGCAGATCTGTGAAGCAGGGGAGTAAATATAGATGGTGCCTCAAATACACGCGCTTGGCAGGACCTAAGGTGCCTCCCTTTTTTCTCTGTATGGATGTGATTGTATTTACAGAGAAAGGCACACACAGCAGTACATTCTCTCGCGTACTGGAATACTGGGGTCGTTTAGCCTGGAGA
>VWPV01030050.1:0-11000 GCA_013389885.1 Geococcyx californianus | reverse complement strand
AGAGAAAAGAGAAGAAAAGAGGAATCTGAAGCAAAACAGGAACAAAATATTTAAGAAGGGCTTCACTTGGGTTTAGTTTGGTGTCGGCTGGGTTAAATTCAAAAACAGGTTCCCATCTCCTACTCCCATATCACACTGCTAGGGAAATTTTAACTCCCTCCTCAATCTGCAGTAGCATTTAGGTTGTATTTTAACAGAGCCTTTAAGCATGTGCTTTATTTTAAGCATCTGATCTATTCCATGCACTGCAATCCTAGTCTACCAGTAGGTGATGCAAAATGCAGAAAAACATTGATACTACTTTATTTAATAACTCGCAAATAATTCGGGGCCCATAATACTAGTCTGTTGCTTCTGCCACTTGTAAAATATTCCAGCTTCCTGGACACAACCAACCAGTTAATGGAATACTGAGATAGGCCCTTCCAACTAGGTGAACATTGGAAAAACATATTGACAAACAATTGCCTTGAACAAAGCACAGTCATTCCCTTTGAAAATGTGCATTGCATTTATAGGACAAATTTTGGCCGGAGAAGGGACATGTTGGGTAGACATTAAGAATACTTGTGAAAGTTCTTGTGGAAACCTGAGAAGGTGGTTCTGCACTGAACAGCTCATACAGAAGGGCTGACCTTAGATTCCCTTAGAGCTTCACATAAACATCTTAATTATCTCATCACAGACTGGAAACAATATAATGTGGGAGATATTTGTATCTGCCCCACCATGACATGTTGCTTGGGACAACAAATTTCAGGTTTGTCAGATGAAGAGTTTATGAGATCAAACTTAAGTCTGGGAAATACTACAAAATGTCAGACTTTTCAGAGGACAAAAAAGTTCATGATAATCAAAGCCAGGAACAAACCAAAGTAGTGGAAATTCCAGTTGAAAATGTTAGACTGGTTCCCTGCCTTTTGTTGACAGTTGGATTTTGGAAAAGAACAATTAGAGCTGGTTCTGGGAGCTACTGGGCCAGAAACTGAGAAAAATGGAAACCAAGAGAAACAGCTGAAATATCTTCTTATTCTCATTTAGATTGTGGTTAGAGCAGCTGAATGGCTGCTTTTTCTGGTCTACTTGTGTAATACTGAAAAATGGGGAGGGAATGAATTGTCCCAAGTCGACCTCATGGAACAAAGGGGGATAACCGTGGGACAAAAAGAAAAGAGAGGAAAAAAGTATTTTCTTTGGNCCCTTTTTTTGGCAATTCTGTTTTCATGGGGAAAATACAGGTTTTCAAAACAACCAAATCAACCTTTTTCTGAAGAGAAGAAAGGAGAAAGTACTGTACTATGGCCCAGGTGGGTGGTAGGGCCTCTCTGCCCCTCTTAGCACAGCACTGGTGCTGCCCCAGGACAGGTCTTTCCTGGAGCTGGAACCAGCACCAAGGCAGAGAAAACCCTCTTCCCCCTGTAAATATGGGATCTATGGGCTGTGAAGGCCCTGTGCTAGCAGGAGCTCAAGGCCACCAGCCCAAGGCAGAAGAGAGCAGACATCCATGGGGCACTGGAAGTGAAGAGAAATGTAGGATTTGCAGGGTACCTGAGTGAGATCAGTCATCAGATCCCTGCAAAGAGCAGGGAAAGGCAGACATAAACTGATTCCAGCAAGCCAGGCGATGGTGCCACGAAGCCAAGCAATGACAGCATCCACCTTTCACAGCATGGAGATTTGCTACCTGCCAAGTTTCTGGATGCCTCTACTCCTGTTTCAGGGGCCCAGGCGTGATGTTTAGACTACAGAAGCTTTCCAGACCATCAGGGCTCCATGAGTATTACTCAGCAGTGGTCTGGGGTGTGCCGTATCTTTTTAGTATCGGATTCCTATCAGATAGGATTTTCACATTTTGGGAACAGGTGTCCAAAAGACATGATTTGCTCTAAAGCAACAGTAGATGGGGAGTGTTGAGTTGATGGATCTGTGTCAACAGGAGGTTTCCCAGGATGGAGACCTGCAAGGAGTGAGTGGCATTAGGTTTCAGTGTTTGATCTAAACTGGTTGAAATCAACGTCCATAAGCATAGGGTCTGATTAAGACGGACTCATAGTCTGGGTCCTTGATGCTGTCGCTGCTTGAGAGCTCAGCTTAACACAGGGCTGCACTCCCAAAGTCACATGGAAAGGCTAGGAGCATGGCAGAATTTTCACTGTCCCCACAACATCTCACGCTGCAAACCTTTTACAACACCCTTCAAGATGATACCCACGTGCCGCAGTGCGCATTACTGCACTCTGAGTCTGGAGTTTTAATTATTTCAGCTGCTGGGGTTCTTTTAAGGATGTGAGATACAGCTTTCTCAGGCCCAGATCACAGAACCAAGCCCTCAACATCCTGAAGCTTTACCAAAAAACCTCAGAGATACCAAATCTGGTGTCCACAAGCAGGTCCCACATCTCCAGCCTGCTGTGCTAGTCCTGCACATAGCTGAAAGCTGCTCCACGTAGGTTTGTTTTTCCCATTTCCCTGGGGGGGGCCCACTCACTCGTACCTTATTGTAGGGCTGAGACTACTACTCCCAGTGTCCTGAGGGACCTTATACACAGACCTCAAGGGAACTGGTAACTTGGTGTCAGACAGCTAGAGGAGTATAAGGTCTTAATTCCAAGGAAAACTGATGGTAACTGAGTTCCCTTAAAAATCTGAACTAGCTTGAACAAGTTCAAAAAGTTCCACCAACGCATAATTGAACAAACAGAAGCTATTTACACCACTACTGTGGGCAATGCTGGAAGAAAACCTATGGGGGAAAGCAGAGTCCTCCCCTCTGCAGAAACTCCAGCTGACTTTGAGGGTGCTAAAAATATCTTTTGTGACATGAGGAGACAAATCCAGATATGATCTTCCCCTAATCCTTCATTCCTGACTAAAAGTCATTATATTATGTTTCCAAATGGTAGTTCCTCCTTGAGGTGCTAAAATTGACTCAGATAACAGTGTTAGTGAAGGTCTGTAGATGACACCAGGGACGTGAGGGATGTATCGGTGGGGCCACCACTCCCTGCAGCTGCTGCTGTCCCCTGATCTGGGCCACCTGCTTTCTGCTCTCTGAACACCTGTAACTTCAGCCTTTAATGCTGAAATAGGGGTTGCTTCAAAGAGGGACTTTCACAGTGGAGAAGTGCCAAACCAAGACCTTCACAGTGCTATAAAGAAGGATTCAGACACTTTCTGGTTCTCACGGTGAGGTTAGACACAGCTGTGCCTGGATTGAACCTCGGGCCAAGGACTTTTAAGTTATTTAGATACTTTGGCCTTCTCGTGTCTTTGAAAATGTTGTCAAGGCTGTAAAACAGCTGAAAAGATTTATTAAATTCTGCAGAAAGCTCCAGAACTTCAAACAGGCTATTCTCTGTGTGTGATATTGTCACAGATTTCCTCTGCACTCAATCCTGGATGACAGCAGTAAGGCCTACCACAAGGAGATGCATTTACTGGGTGCGTGGAATGAGGCATCTGTTGATGATCCAGTTGTACATTCTTCCTCTCTTACCTGTAGTCCTAAGATACGCAGCTCAGCCAACCATCCTGATGTCCCAGTTGTGTTCCAAGGTCATCACTTAACAACTGTCAGATCACAGTTTGGTGAAGCCCAAATGGAGGTAAAGTTGCACATTCAAGACCGAGTTTCTTCCTTCATTTGGAGAAGCGAGAGGCACAGAGCTGAGAAATTGCAGGTGTCTTCCAAAAGGAAGCCGTGATGGTGAAGCAGCGAAGGGGTCCATGCATTGATGAGTAAGGTCTGAGTGTTGTTCCCTCCCACTGTTTCTGTTCAGTGCTGGGAACAGCTGGTGCTGTGTGTGGCAATTTCACCCTGGGAGCAGCTTCACACCCATTGTCCCCAGCTGTTCGGAGGTCCACATAAGGGCTCCTGGCTGGCAGACAGTGAGGTATGAAAAACAAGGAAATATCCTGAATGCTTAGCTGCATGTTTTCCGTTACATTCATCCCATCTCACTGCTGTGGCATCTGTGCCCTTTGGCAACCGAGAAGCAAGTTGTGCTATGGGGCTGTCAACCACCAGCCTTCTGCAGTTGCATTTCTATGGACAGGAGACAGGTCTTCAACTCTTAGAACGCCATAAGCCAGTGAGGCCAAAGACTGAAAACGTAAAATATGCAGACAGATTTGCCTCTGCTGCAACAGCAATTGAAGGCAGATTCACACTGTAAAAGATGAGAATCTAAGTTGCATGGATAGGTTGAGAGCCAGGGCTATAAAATAAAATTAAGCATTAAATGTTCTTTAAAAAGGCAATCTGGACTCACTATGTTCTGGTTTTGTTATGTTTTCCCCCTGTTTTATGCTGCTTTAACCTTCAGTTGTTGCTGTTGGAATCCTTTTTGCTCCGTTCCACTTGTCACTCTTCTTATTTTTATTAGAGACACTTTGGCAGAAGACTTATCAAAATGCACTGATCTTGTCAACAAACATCATTAGCAATGAGTTGAGGCAGACAGTGTAAGCAGGGAAAGGGCATGGGAAAATATGCAATATAAAATAATTTTATATGTTGAAGAAATACAGCAGAATAATAATGGTAAAGGCCTTACTGTAAATTATTTGTAATGTTATAGAAGTAAGTTCCCACTGTTATGTGATTTCTAGCCAGGCTCAAAAGGTCCATGCAGGGGATGAGATGCTCTTCCATGAGAAAATGGTGTAGCTTCATCAAAATCAAGGGCCTAGCCACTCTGCGTGCAAAGTAATCAGGTTGAGACACATTACTCTCCACATTGGGTTACTTTAAAATCTCAAATTACAGGTTAATGACTAGATCTCCATCTCTGGGAGTCAAATTCAGTCCACTGGCAGCACTGCAGTATATGTCTGAATCATATCTTCTTCTGGGTTAACATTACACACTGATATATCCAAGTGGCCCAAACATTTAGCATCGTGCTGGGGTTTGATCTCAACATGCCAAGCTGTTAGTTACAGGGATAAAAAGCTGTCCCTCTCTCAATCCCCTGCTTTGAAGTTCCTTCAGAGACATTTGCTTACTTAAGCTCACGCAAGAGAAGGTGAAGTCTGACTCCACCATCCACTAGTGGTGTCCACTTTCATAAGGGTATGAGAAGAAAAATAAATCACTGCAAAATGAACGTAAGCAAAGCTTTACGGTGTGCTTACCTAATTAGATGTAAGGTTATCTTGCACGTTGCACTGGGCTGTACAAAAAGGGCTGGAATTCAGTAGGCTTAGGTTAAACAAAATAAATCATAAGGTCAATGGTAAGGTGAAAATAGAAAGGTATCCCACCCATCCACCCACCACAGTACAACAGCAGCAAGCAAGAAAGTGCACTCTTGGTATCCCAAAGGCCAAGGAAGACATATGAGCTCATAAAATTTAGTCCCTTCGACTACAGTTGTGGATTACAGCTCTTTGGAAATCAGCTTCTGATAAGTAAATAGGTCAGACTTCTGGCCAAGGGTAATGGTCAAGTGATGTTATTTAACCTCATGTACTTCTATGGGGCACTGGAACCGGACGGAGAGCTATCACCAAGAGTCACTGAACATGGGTGAGCACATCAAGAGGAACACAGGTGAAGCCCCAAGGACACGAAAAGGCGATAACATTGGCCCTCACAGCTGCACTGACCAGTCTCAGTACTGGGAGGAGGAAGCAAGAGATGCCTCATAGCACATCATAAACACTGCTGGCTGCAGCTCACTGGGAGGGATGGGGCAGGGGGAAGGTACAGAGGAGTGGAAACTTGGAAGAAAAAGCTGATTAGAAATTAAAATACTTCAATTGACCACACCATTGACCTCTTCAATATCCTACTAAGTCTGATGTGTTCTAGTTGTTAGACTACATGCCAGAACTCATGTATCTCAGATAGGAAGGCGAAGACAGTGTTTTCTATGTGGCAGGAAACCACCTTTCCACTGCTGCACAGTCTTGTGCAAGGAGCTCTCGATTACATGTAAGGAACAGAGGAGCAAAACAGTTTTGCAAACCTGACTCGGGCTTGATAGAAGCTAATGTGATTTCATGGGCTGAACAGGGGCTGTATGTCTTTCATAGCCCATTTTGCCTCAGGGAGCATTTTTATGGCCAAAATAATATGTGCCATATGGGAAAGCCCCACAGAAATTAATAGGAGTGCAACCAGTAGGATTGGAGAGAAATGAAATAATCTATGGAAATGGCTGTGTAATCTTTAAAATTTGATAGAAAACGATCCCCTCTTGCAAAGATTTTTTAAGACGTTCTATAGAATTGCTATGATGTAATTCACTTTTAAATCCTATTCAAAAAGCTCCAAAGCCTAAGAATGGTTATTGTTTTCTTATTAAATTCTGTAAGACTTTTCCATAAAGGAAGATCTGGTATTCTCATAATATCCCCACTATCCAAATCTGAAGGAATACAAGACCACTGGATTTAATTATATCAGGCACATAAATGTCTTCCAAACCATTACATGTATCTGTACACATGAAAACACTCATTCGTACAAATTAGGTGCCATTGGAATCAATAGAGTTGAATCGGCTCTGATGGGACCAGCTACTGAAACAACTACAACGACTGACATGCTTTCAAAGCCTACAGAAGGGAATGGGCTAGAAAGATCTTACAAAATGTTTTTGGAGGTGGAAAAATACCGATATACTGAGATGGAAACTTTCTGGAGAAACACAGTGGGTTTGCTCCCACCTCTTTTTCAAAGATGAATTTTTGGTCGTGCACAGAAAGGCAGTATGTGCTCACCCGGGTTCACAGCACCCTGTGGCCTAGGGTAGAGAGGCCAGCTGGGATGTGAAAGGCCTTTAGAGCCGGGAATTCAGCCTGGGCTGCTGGCAGCCCAAGTATTTCCCCCACCAGGGGACTGTAAACTTTTTGTTCTCCTCCTTTCTCCCTCCCACTCATTCATTTCACTCATTCATGAACCTATTGGTTCATGGTGAGACAGAGAGGGAAAAACAACTTTGTAATCACAAAGTGCTGTTGTGAGATGGAAAAACTGGTTTTTTACCCAGCTCTTCTCCAAAAAAAATTAAGGGAAGAGGTGAGAGGGACTGCCCAAAACGTGACCCTGCCTGAGCACTGATGGAACATACTTGGGATTCCTCCACCATGATGCCAAACAGGCCCCAGTGCTCGCAGTCAGGGGAAGTTGCTCAATGTAGTGAAACACAGGAGGAAAAAAACTAATATTAAAGTAATAAATGAAAGAAAAAGTGCTCTCTCTAAGGGGGCTGGGAGCAAGGGAAATCTCAGTTTGCGGTAGACCAGTGCGAAACTTATCTCAGCATCATTTTCTGTACTGAAGGGAAAAAAGGACACAAATAAATGCAAAAAAAATCTTACAGCTGGCTGGTAGAGTATGCAAGTACATGTCATTAAGGAACTCCAGTCCCTGATATAGTCAAGGACTTTACTGTACGTTTGATTTTCAACATGTTAGTACCAAACTGGATTATAGAGCACTAATGAAAATGACTGGTGTTGATCTAAAAACTGTGAAAAATAAATAAGGAAGAAAGATACATACTTCTTAATATTTATTGGGACCATTAAGATTTCAATATTTTTTAAGGACATTTTCAAATTTAAATTTCCTATAAAACTCAGCTCCTCTTCTCAAAAGAACCCAGAGAAAGGTCAAGTAAATTGGCAAGTTTTCCTGGAAAATGCCTATTCTTGCTATTTTTTCGAAAACAAATATATGACTGTGGGTCTCCTGGCAAGAGTCAGAGTCATACCAATATGGTCCCTCAAATCAGGAAAAAGAACTGCATCATACGTATGAAAAAAAGCAATACAAACCTTCCACATCTACTCCTGACAGATGGTGAATTTGCCTCAATTTGGATTTTATTATTGAGCTCAAACAACTGTCCCTGAGGTGGACCAAATTTCAAACAGGTCTTGGCTGTGTTTCAAGGGAGCAAGGGCCAGTTTATGGCTTTAGGTGCAAAGACTTCTCGATTTTTGTTTTCACATAAAACTGATGAAGTTTAAAATGTGACGATTTTAGTCATACTGTAGGAATCTTCTCTAATCCCTGCCTTCTTCAAGGCCACCTGTCAAAGAATGATGTCCTGCGCCTTTAGGCTGCTGTGAATTATATTCTATTATTTTATGGGACATCAGGAAAGATCACAGTTAAAAAAATTAATAGTATATCATCAAGGCAAAATTTTTCCTCTAGTAATGGTATTCAGCTGTGTTTTCAACAAAAGCAGTACAGGGAGAGGCAGAAATTTTGCTACACCAGCCTAAATCTTAATTTAAAATGTATAATAAATGCTTTTTGTTTGGGAACAGAGAGCGCAGCAGGAAGCCAGAAGTTGTTTATCTGATAGCCATCAAAAGGGAAAAAGCCCGGTTTATACTCTGGATTTCATCACTTCTAGAGAATCTGCAAGTTATGTAAGATCAACCTGCCATCACCAAGGCTGGCATACTCAGAGCAGCCAGAGAAAATCCTGCAGAAAACAAATGTTCTTCTGGGCATGGGTCAGCCTCTCTGATGACCTTCTCATGGGACAGGAAATACTTGTTATATGTATGTCAAGCTGCTGCACAGGTGCTGTGAAACCTTGGAAATTAGATTGCTGCTCTTTGGGAGGATGCTAAATGCTTTCTGCTCCCAGACTTGGAAGATCTGGCTGTGCTCATGGTTGAACTGACCTCCTTAGTGGTCTGCACGTCTGTCAGACCTGTGGTAGGGTGTTAGAGCAGCCATCTGACATGCAAACGGATTTGTCAGCCTGGGGAGTCTTGTTCAAGTGCAAGTGCATTCTGGATTCCCCCTCCCAAGAATGACCTCCTAAGAGGCATCAGCAGCTGCCCAGAATCCACTCTTGCTAGCAAAGCATGCCACAGGTGGAACCATCTGCATCCTCCACTCCAACCCAAAGAGCTCATTTCCAGATGCAGGGAAGGGCCTGCAAATGTGATAGTGACTCCTGGGCGGAGTGAAGGGTGGCTCACACACTGGCTCCCTTGTGGAGGAGAAACAGTCAATAATTAGCACCTGTAGGCAACTCCCAGCTCCTGCAATAAACAGAAGTATGTCTCCTGGCATGGACAGCTAGGAAAATAAAAGCTGAAAAAGCCCCCTATGCTAAACACATTCTACTGTATGTGTGGCACTGCCGCATGCCAGCTGCTTGCTGTGGGTAGGTGTGCTGGACAGCCAGCAAACACAAGCCTGCTGCATCTTTAGGAACGTGAATCTTATCCCCTCAGCTGTTCTCTCATGCTTAATAGCATATATAGTCTTAGAGTTACTCTCTGCTTCAGACTTTCTTTTATGACTAGAGGAAATACATGACCCAAAATGGATTTACACTATTATTTTCACAGTGTATCTTTAATCGGTACAAATATTTCAGTAAGAGGATGACTGGAGGCCCACAAGTGAGATATACACTTTCCACCTCCCTCTCACCCCTCCTGCCATCAAAAAGTACTCACATTGCTGCAATGCAGATGTTACAGCATAAGAAGCAGCAGATATGCAGCAGGTGAAAAAAAAAAGATTATACCAGTCCAAGACATTAATTGGTATGGGATCAAATTGGTATGGGGTCTCCTCTGATGCCTAGAACCCACCAGCATGTGGGATTTAGGAAAGACCTTGACCATGAGGAATGCCATCACAGTGGACAGTCCAGACATGAAGAGCAAGTGTGCCCTCCATTGATTGCAACATGGGAAAAACCCAGCCACCCCTAAACCCAGGAGGACATTCAGCAGGGGGTGCTGAATTCATCACCAAGCTCCAAGAGGACGCGTCAGGCAAAGGGAAGAGACACCCATGACCTTCTGCCACTGTCACTCCAAGAAATGAAGGCTGGATGTGGGAAGATCCCAGTCACCACTCCCCTCACCAAGGGGGTCCATCACAGGGGTGGATGCTGCCACCAGCACAGCTGCAGGCACACCAGGCCCAAAGACAATAAACAAAAGGGCTTTGCTCTCAGAGTCAGGACTGGGCATGGGGTTATGTGATTTTTGGAAGCTTTGCAAAAAGTTGTGTGTGACAGATAGAATTAAAAATCCCTTCACCTTGCCCTGGCACTACAAGGCAGCTGATGCTAAGCACTTTGCTAGGTGGCTACCTGCTGTGCAGCTAGATCTAATCAGCGTCGTGCATCTCCAAATGAAACAGCTCTGAACAGTTCCATTGTTTTAAAGGGATTTTTTTCCCTCTGGGCTCACAAAATCCTGGTGCTTACTCTCTCAAGTGTGAAAAATGAATATAAAAAAGACTGGACTCAGCTGTGGCTTAGAGAGCAGCATGAGCTGCACATCAGTGATGGCCTTGCATATAAACCACTTGGCAGAGCTTCCAGGACAAGTTAATTCCTGGAAGAAAAAGTGGCAAATAGCTCACAAAAAAAACCCCCAAGACTAATCCTATAGCTTGGGAACCAAGAATGGGAGGGAAGAAAAAAAGAGATTGTTACAGAACGTGAGAGAAGGCTTAGCTCAATTGCTCCATTCATATGAATGGACACGTATTCAAATGTAGAGGTTTTCTTACCTCCTTCCAGAAAAAAATGCCCGTGTGCAAGAGTGAGCAGTAAGTTATTATCAAGTTTCTTGAACCCAGCACTCGAGGTGCAGCCTCACCGGCACTGAGCACTGCTCCTCCCTGCTCCTGCTGGCCACGCTGTGTCTGATACAGGCCAAGATGCCATTGCCCTCTTGGCCACCTGGGCCACTGCTGGCTCATGTTCAGCCGGCTGTCAACCAACACCCCCAGGTCCTTCTCTGCCAGGCAGCTCTCCAGCCACTCCTGCCCAAGCCTGTAACGCTGCATGGGGCTTTTTGTCCTACGTGCAGGACTCAGCACTTGTCCTTGTTGAATCTCATATCACTGGTCTCAGCCCATCGATCCAGCTTGTTCACATCCCTCTGTAGAGCCTCCCTACCGTAAAGCAGATCCACACTTGCACCCAGCTTAATGTCATCCGTGAACTTACTAAGGGTACTTTCAGTCTTCTCATCCAGATCATGGATAAAGA
>VWPV01030048.1:0-16437 GCA_013389885.1 Geococcyx californianus | reverse complement strand
GATGATCCCAAAGGTCTGTTCCAGCCTTGTGCTGCTTGGCTTGCAATGGAGGGACCCATGAGCTAAGCGAGGTTGCTGGAAAAGATGGAGGGAGCACAGGTGTCTTAAGACCCTTACTGCATTTCTTGTGCCAGACCCACGCCAATGCCACCACTGCTTGGAGGGATAGGCCCTTCCATGCAGCCTCATCCTCCTCTAGGGTGCCAGAAGAGTGAGAAGATAGTGGGGCTGTTTGCAGGTCCCAGGAGGTGGCAGAGAGGCTGTGGGTCCATGGCAGAGAGGCTGTGCGTCCATCCTCCCCAAAGGCCTGTCTCCTAGGGAGGGTGGTCACCAGCCCAACTGCAGGGAAATTTCTGGCAAGGCTGGTTAATCTTGAAATTACTTTTGGGCAAGACAGTGAAAAAATGAGGATCTATTTTCTGCCCATACTCGGCAAAACTGTCTGTGGTTGGCTTACAGAAATGCTCCTCTGCCACTACATTTGAATTTCTGTTTTCCTTTAGGGCTTACAGTTTTTCCCTTTTGCTTTGTGAGGTCAGCGTGCAGTTTAGCTTTAAAATCCCCATTGTGGTATTTAATGGTTTTCCCAGGGTATCTTCTCTGTCTTTTATTCCACTCCTCCTCTTGCTCATCATATCGGTATTTTTTTGCAGAGTGTCTGGCTCCCATCCATTCCAGCAGCCCCTTCCCCCCTGGAATTATTTATCCCTAGTTCATCATCTTGGAAAACAACTATTTTCCATATCTGCTTTTAATAGGTGAGATCACTTCCCTTCGCAGCACCCCAAACCTGAGTTTCCGAGAACAAAACCTCTTCTGTTGATTATCAGCATTGACATCATTTGGGCTTTATTTATATTGTTTCTTTCTACCTTTCCCCACAAAGAGAGGCTAAACCCACTCTGATACAGTGCCTGTCACTATCGTCAACTGTCTGGCACCGTCATTAGTTTCAATGAGGCCGGAGGGATTTCTCTGCATTCAGCTTAATTCAAGTCTGTGCAAGCTTAAGAATACACAAAAAATACGAGAATATCTGAAAACTCTTGATAATTTATGGGTATAGGCTTGCACCTCACTAACATAATCCCTGTGGAGGGTGAAACAAATCGCCATTGGTCTGAAATAGGATTGGGCAAGCTAAAATAGCCCCATGTTGCCTCACTCCAAACTGCTTGACAGTTTCTGCTGTCATCTGACCAGTGGAGCTAAAACAGCAAGGGTGCCTCAAAACACAGCACTTTTATGGGCAAAAGAGCCCTTCGAGCTGTTTAACAAATACAAAGAGACTAAGGGGTTAAAAGGCAAGAAATGTTTTTGTTGGATTTTATCTAAAACCACCCAAAACATCACAATTTCTTCTTTAGGAATTGTGGTGGTGCATAAATAAAAAGCCATACACTGGTGCACGCTTGGAGGTCCCGCTTTGCCAGCTAGCAGGACATTACAAATATATTACTTTAAGGTCAAAGAGACATTAAACGTGTGCAAGAGTCTCCCATTGGCCTCACCAGGCTTAAAAATCACAGGATTTTAATGACTTCCTCCTCACACAAGCTGTTTGCTTAGTCACTAAATTGTTTTCCTGCTCCTCAGACCTCATCCCGGAGTGGAGGAGAAATGTCCAAAGGCTGTGTGCTGGTCCCCATTTGAATGGGCAGCATACGCTGCTTCCCTCTTCACAGTGGAAGAAGCGCATCCGAGTGATAGGCAAGTGTTTTAACATCACTGTCAGGGCTGAGGGCCTGGCTTGCTCCTGGGCACATTAAACATCTGCACAGCTGTGCCTTTTGGCGTCTGGCTGCAGGAATCACTGAGCCACGCCTGTGAGTTGGCTCGCTGCACGGCACTGCTGCCAAATCGCTACCCAAGGGATGCGTGGTAGCCGTGCGAGGGAAAGGTGAAAGATTTTATGTAGGGGTTTGCCATCAGGACTGCATGTTCACAGGATGATGTTGTCCTCTTGGGTAGGGTGGGGCCATGCCAAGGATGCTCCTTGGACATCACCCCAGGATCATCAGAGGCTGCCGGGCAGACACTGTACCTATCTAAAATACCAAAATTTTGGCTGTTTGCCTGTGGCTGGAAATAGTCACCAAGCTTTATCTGCTTACTTATGCTGGTCTTCTTCCTCTGGCTTCATTCAAAGGCCTGTGTTTCTGATCAGCAGATGATGCTTTCTTTAGCTTAGCACCGTCCTTCGTAAAATCGTATCTAGAATAGGTATTTAATGAGGTCAGGCAAAACACAAGTGTATTAATGTGCCTCGAAGCCTATGACTCACCTAGACCAGTTGTGCTACAGCCTTTCCTAAGTATGTGACTGTGCATAAAACTACAGGTACTGTGCAATATGTCTATCTATCTATAGGTAAATATAAGCAAGCATATTCATACGTATGCCTGTGTGTTTGTGTGTATACACACACACATACATATAAAAAGTGTGTAAATCTGTATTTACATTAAAAATATATACAAAACTAAACCAAATATATATTAAGTTGAAATTTGACAGCACCACAGTCAAATAGATCATAACTTAGCTACAAAAATACTCGTTGCTGTCTGCTGGTATTGTGAGTAGTCTGGCTATTCATTAGGTGTTTGTGCATATGTACGTATCTGTCAAATTAAAAAAATGCTGCTTTCCTTACATAAAAGTATAAGTAAAAAATACATAATGAGAGATGCTCTAATGAGTTTGCAAAGGAGACTTGGACCCAGGCACCCACTTCAACCACATGCAGTCGCCTGCACTGGAAAATGTTATTTCTGAAGGAGCGACCAGCTCCTAAGAGAACTCAGCTCTGCTTGTTTCTTTCCCTTGGAGCCACAGAGGTGGCAAAAGGGAAGGACACAGTCCTCTTCAGCAATGACTAGGGTTATAGTTGCCATTGGTATGGTGGGAAGGCAAGACACCCCAGCAGTCTCAGCAAGAGCGTGTGGCAGGTCAAGGAGGGCTCTTGGTCTCAGGAGATGGTGGTGGGCATAACTCCCCCAGAACTGGTGCTGGGGGCTGGTTTTCAGCTTTTTTCACCTCATATGATGTGGGAACCTGCTGTGAGCCAGAGCAGCTCTTCTTTACCCTGTCTGCTCACAGCATATAGAAGTCTCCAAACTGCTCTGTTAGGAATCCAAATTTCCAGCTTTTGACCGATTCCAAGATTTTGGACACTGCTTTCATTCCAGATTGAAGTGAGTTTGCGGTTTCCCCATAGACCACATTTGTGATAGAAAAAGAACCTCTTCAGGGTCAGAAAATATTGGTTTTAATAGCTGGAATCTTTTTCATTGGAAAAAAATATTTGAAACATTTATTTAGAAAATACACATCAGAAAATGTCTGCTTCTCTACGCATACCTCTATGAAAAGAAAACATGTTAGGAGATAGCATCTCGAGCTGCTCAAAATAATAAGGATTTTTTTCACTTCCCACTTGAAAAAAAAATTAAAATAAAAATTGGTGTATTCTGACAGGGTATTCTGGGTTAATCAAAATTCTTTTAGGCAGAAAATACCCAACTGGAATGACCCTCACTTGGTTTCTGTTCCTAGGGGCTTGCTCCCATGGGACACCCCAAGTCACCCCTGTGGAAGCCAATGCTCTCTCCTCCTGCGGCTCTGGGCAGAGAGGGCAGCTGCAAGGAAGAAATGATTGCAGCCTCTCAGCCAAGTCCCACCTCAAGCCATGGCTGTTCTTGTGGCTGCAAGGAAAGTAAATGGTGGCCTTGCTGCTCTCTGGGATGCTGGTGGACATGGAGCTGGGAGAC
The DNA here is from genome assembly GCA_013389885.1 of Geococcyx californianus. Classification (NCBI taxonomy): domain Eukaryota; kingdom Metazoa; phylum Chordata; class Aves; order Cuculiformes; family Neomorphidae; genus Geococcyx; species Geococcyx californianus. The sequence continues at coordinate 12,664 of VWPV01030048.1, read as the reverse complement.
AGCTTTTGCAGGTCAAAACCCAACAGAAATGTTCTTATAACACAGGCACCTTGACAAGAGGCACCCAGGCTTTGGCCAGCAGTTCTGGCAAGTGCACACATACACCCCCAAGGAACTTGAGCTTGGGCTGTTAAATCAAAGTAGCAAAAGCACAAAAAGCCTTGAAGAAGGAGGGCAGTGAGTCTGAGAAAAGTTGCATCTGGAGAAAGGAAAGGAAATGAGAGGATACAGAAAAGCAGTCCCTTCGAGACCCTCCTTCCAGCTGTCCAGATCTATGTGAGGAACAGTTGTGTGGGTTTATGGACATGGAGATGACTGCATTGTTTGTTTGTTTGTTTCTGTTCTGAGATCACAGACCAGTCCAGAAAAAAAGGGGGTTTGGGTAAAAAGCCACAGCAATACTTTCTGTTTTTTTCTACTTCTTTTTCCTTAATCTTGCTCTAACTTGTCCTTGTTAGTAGAATTAATCCAGGACTAAGCCCTTATTTCTCTAAATGCCTATTGGCTACAGCACTGCTGTTCATGGGGGAATTATGGCAGGACTAAGAGAGAGCCAAGGAGCTCAGAAGTAATTCAGTAACGTAGCAGTGGAAGATCTCACAGTTAATTTTGGTCTGCATTTTGTTGAATGATGGCCAAAGTGTTTCAGAAGTAATGCACAATGAGGTGTACTCAAACAACAAGCTTCGCTGGGGGAGGTTTAGACTCGACATTAGGAAGAAGTTCTTTACTGAGAAGGTGATTGGCCGTTGGAATGCTCTGCCTGGGGAGGTGGTGGAGTCACCGTCTCTGGAGGTGTTTAAGGAGAGATTGGATGAGGCACTCAGTGACAAGGTGTAGTTGACAAGTAGGAGTAGGTGTAGGTGTTGGGTCATAGGTTGAACTCGATGACCTCAGAGGTCTTTTCCAACCTTATGATACTGTGATACTGTGGGACAGCTGGGAGGATCAGCCCCACAGAAGTGCTCTGACATACCAATAGTTTCTGTGTATCTGCATCAGGCTGTAAATACTATTTTCAACCAAGGCTTTCTTGTGAAGAGTTACAAGACTTGGAACAGCTTCTGTTGAAACTGACATGTCCTGGGCAATGAGAAAAAAAAAAAAAAAAGCCTCCTAGCACTTTGCAGAGGACCTGTGGGTTGTGGGAGCTGGGGTTCAGGGCACCAGGCACCTCACAGGTACAGTGCAATTGACAGTATTTCACCTCCTCCCCTCCTCTTGTCACTTTTGTCTGCCACCTCCTAGAACTGATGTCTGTGTGGCCTTGCAGTGCCATCGGTCTCATAGGACACCAACGAAGGGAAGCATTTATAAAGCTACAAAAGTTGAGTTAAGCAAAATTTCCATGCTAAAACAATATGTCTCCTTAAATGTTGTCTGCCAGTGGCCTCTAAAAAATGAAGAAAGAAAAATTACTCTTTAAGGTGAAAAGAAGGAAAGAGTTGCTAAAATTTATGCTAGGCTTGCATGTAAAATCTATACATCCTTCATGCTGGCAAACACCAAGACTGAGTATATCAACAAAGCTGCTCAAAGTTGAGGTATTGAGCACCAAAAACAAAGTCCCTGACCGCAGAGCAAGGCTCAGCGTTTCCTCCATGAGCCTGAAACTATACAGCTGCCTATTTGCTACAAATTCAGGTTCAAGTTTTAGCTTTGCTCTTTAAAAAAAGAAATTACCTTTGAGATGGATGTTTTTACAAAGTTTGAGGCAGTGCCTTTGCGTTCACCCAGTAGCTCAAAATACCCATGGGCTTTCTGACCAAATTGCTTCATTTTTTTGGATGCTGTTTTCTCCAAGCCCAGATTTATTGGAGTAAGGGTGCTGCTCATTTGCACAAGTGATGTATTTGAAGCAAGCAAAGCGGTCTCTCTCATGCCCCTCAGTTACTAGTCACTGGCAATGCTGGACTGCCTCCCTGGAGCAAGGTGTGTGCCACCACTGCCCTCCTGCCTTGCCACCGAGGTTTTAGGAGTCCAGGGACAGGTTTCAAGTTTACTCACACATTTACAACAAGTAACGTGTAGTTATCCCATAGGTCTATGAAGACTAAACCAGTAAGACTACCATCTGGCTGACCTTTGGCTGGGCTATGCCACACTTTAGCCTTGATTCCTGCCACATCTTCAATTACTTGTTGACTCAAAATTTGCTTTGGAGGCTTGTAAACCAACGAGGTTGGATTAATGAGTGTATAAACAGCTTGGATCACTCCCTCTCTCCCATTTCTCACTCTAGTTGAATTCCCGTGTTACATTATCTATCTCTAATTTGATAGATCAGAAATCCTTACTATCAGGCTGGCAATTTCATGGGCCACTTCCCTCAGTGCTGGGGATGGAGATTATCTGGTCTTTCTAGCTGGAATATATTAAACTCTGAGTTTAGCTTCAATCTGTAGTGGGGTAATTTCCATTTCTCTGAACATTTCCATTAGTCATCCTGGCTCTGACCCTGCAGTCTAGATAATTATTCTTATTGAATTGCAGAGGCAAGCTAGTCTCTTATTTTTTAAGACCTAAATAAATTGTTACTCCTTTTAACCTGAGCAGGAAGTTGAATGTCAGGATCTCGTAGATAATTTCATTGAGGAGGGTAAATCAACAGGAGGAATCCAGTGGCTCTGGAATATTTTTATTTGCTTGCTTGCAGGGATGTGTGAAGTCCAGAATGAAAGGCTCTGACAGGTTCCTGGCTGCCTGGCTCAGACCCAGATGGACAGTGCTGGAGCTGCAAAGCCCAGGCAGGCCTTCCCACAGAGCTGGGGACAACTGTTATTGTTACCACCCAACCCCACCAGCAGTCAATAGCAACGCCTCTGATCCCAAACACTCGAGCTCCCACATCACATTTTGCTCATCTTTGATAGAATTTGCTTATTAGCACCTTCTTTCAAGTTCCTTAACTGGAAGGTTAACCTGCTGATTTCAACATGGTCAAGCAAACAGGCAGTCCTTGTTTTCGTCTGATCCCTCCTTTACTGCAAACATAGGCCACTTATTCTTGCCCCAATTTTATGCAGCATTTTCACATTGTCAAACACATCCAGGAGGATGCAAAAGCTTTAGAGATCTCTGCTATTTATCTTTGTTTTTTTGCAAGGTCTAACTAGACCCATCTGGGGTTATTTTTTGCAATAGTCATAGACACCCTGACCCCACACGCGTGGTTGCCTTCTTGTCTCTTTCCTTTTTTCTTTTGTGGTCTCTGCTAACAAGAGCACTTATAAGACAGTTATGATGCGTCCCGTTGAGCTTGGAATCTTTCCATGACCCTTTCTCTCCCTGCCTAGGATATAATATCCTGATGGCCTCTGGTGGGATGGCCAGGATGGAGAACAGAGGGATGGCAGTGGTGGCAGTGATATCTTCCTTGGCCACTGTGTGCCATTCCACAACCTCTTCTGCCTGCCACAGCCGAGCGATCCTCATCAGCCTCTTCCTTTCTGCTGAGTGTTCTACTTCACCTTGCTGTCTCCCTGGCCCAGGGCTATGATGTGACAACACAAACATCTGCATCAGTATGATGGGAGGTGGCACATGGCAGAAGCAAGAAACATAGCAGGATACAACAGCCATGACCAGAGAAAGTCAAAGCCCTCTTTTCCACGTTATCTAGTTATAGGTTGCTTTCTTTCTATCTTTCCGTTAACTTAAATCAAATCTGCACATATTCATTTCGTCCAAGGTCATCCTCTTCAATGATTTGTTCTATAACCAATCTTATAGCTAACAAAATAGGTTAAGGCAACGTCACCCTTGATTGGCTTAGTAAGTGAGCTGCTGTATCCAAGAACACCCAGGGCTGCTGGCTATTAGTAGGACTATTTTCCAGTTAGTAAGTAACTGTGAACTTAATGTCTTTGCAGTTATGTGATTTCCAAGAACACCTTTTCCCAATGAAATGGCAAAACTTTCTCCTACTTCTAAATCCAGTGCTAACAGCATGTGACAGAGCGTGCTGGGCCCCTTTCACAATCCCTGGTTCCTTAATTGTCTCTTGCAAAATCAGCAGATAATACCACACTTCCATTTTAATTTTGGTTTCTCTCTTTCCTTGAAAGCTCACAGATTGGTCACTTGTTTTTTCTGTGTATCTGTCCATCCATCCATTTATTATTTTCTTCCTACCTGTCATGGTTGTTGCTGTTGCTCCATCATTATCTTTACAATATCCACACGTTCTTCCCTCTGTTCACTCACCATCCAGCTCCCCAACGAATGTGCAAATGCTGTGGTTGTGTCTTCCTGATCTTGTCCACATTTCTACCTGTAGCAGGTCCAGTCCTTTACCCTCTGCATATCTGGCTATGCAAAAGCTTTTTGATTTCCCCTCTGTCCTTCCTTTTTTCATGCCATTGTCCATTGATCCTCTGCTTTTAAGTTACTTTTCTCTATCTCTATCTCTATCTCTATGGTAAAACCAAGCACGTGGCTTCCATGTCTCACATAACTTCTTCCTGTTTTATTTTTTAAAACACTTCTGTTTCTAGTCTTGTTGGCATTTATCCCACCAGGTAGGTAGCTTAGGTAGGTAGGTGAAATCACTTTGCCAAGAGGAGTCTTGTTCCTGGAAATGTTTGCTACTCCAGCAAGAATGTGGTAACATTCAATTTATGCCCTGCTGTCATGAGGAATGACATGAGTTTTCTTTGTGCTGGATCCCTAAGGAAGTGCAACTATTAGTTTTCAACATTATTATAAATAACTTACAAGAATTTGATGATTATTTAGTGTGAGCAAATCAAGCAGAAAAGTAGATTAACTGCATTAATTCACTTTTATTTCACTTTTATTGGAGTTTACTCTTTCACAGTTATTTGCTGAATTTGATAATTGCTTACTTCATCCTGTGAGCAAACTCCTGTGTATTACCCACCGCTGTAGGTGCCCAAGGTTTTTTTGGTTGAAGGCTATCAAGGCAGGTGTAGATGTACAGGACACAGCATATTAACTTACCTGCCCTTACCTCTGGTTGTGACTGGAAGTGTTGAGATAACAGTGTCACTGATGTTTGCATGGACAGTTGCACCTCTTGGGCTGGCTAGAAACGACCCTGTCAGAAAGGAATTGTTCCGAAGGGAAAACCCAATTGGCACGATAAAGTGAAAACAAGCCTTTAGGCCAAAAGGCTTTTGTAGAGATAGGTTGAGCTATTTGAGTAGTCATAGTTCCCAGTAACTGACTGTTCCTTTCACTTGCTGGGGTTCCCATCATGGCAGTGGGACCCCATCACAAGGCATGTGAACACTCATTATCTCTTGGTGGCATCCTTCCATTACACTAAAATCCCTGGGGACACTGCACTGAATCGGAGTGGGTGCAGTGACACAATCTTTCACGAGGGTGCCTATGTGCTTGCCCCTTAGGGGGCAATAATGAACATCTGGAAAGGGATTCCCCTTCAAAATTGGTCACCTAAATATGCACATCTAAATATAAGTGATTAAAGACAAGTTAAGTGTTTACACCCCAGTGCAGGTAATGGAGTCTGAAGAATCATTCAGATGACCAGTTTAGATGTCCACTGGAAGCTGGGAGGAATAAATTTAGGAGCTCAACGACTAGAGCTAAATACTGCCTTTGGTGACTGATAAAACCTTCACCATTTCCAAGGGCTTTCTAATTGGCTGCATCTGTAAACCCAGCACTCTGTAAACAGGTGGAGGCTTTTCTGCAAGATCAACCACAGGCCCAGCCCAAGGTAAGCGTTACCCACACACACTCTTTCTTCATCCTTCATTGGACCAGAGAAGCTACTGTCCCCTGGTTCCACTCCCCACCCAGTGTCTCTTGTATTAGAGCTGGAGAGAGATCAGGAACAGCTCCTCTTGTGCTCCACATGTTGTGCCACAGCTGGAGCAGGTCAGTACAACAGTTGTGTGGCAGATAAAGCAGCTGAGAAATATTCACTGTTTCTTTTACTCGTGCTGTTCGGTATTTGGGGAGAGAGCATGTGTCGAGTTGGGGATGGAATCTGTGTAAATGTGTGGTCTTATCCCTCCCTCTGTTAACACAGTTTAGTGCTGCTTCTGTTTTTCTCCAGCTAAGTCACAAGGGAGGTGCATTTTCCCTGCCATTACTGCCACCACCAATCTATATTTCAAAACCCGCTTTCTGAAACTTCGGAGAAAAACGTTTCACTCCCTTCTGAGCACAGGTAGGTTTTTCTCGTTGAGACAAAGGGCTGCAGTGCCTGTCTATCTGCACTGCAGTGATGGCAAATATGTCTCACAGGAACATTTATCCCTGGTGCAGATACTCAGGCATCTATTTGCTCCAAGATATGAACACAGAGACTTTTCTTTCCACAACTTAACCAGTTTAACCTTGTTTGTCTAATTACCAGTGCAATTGAAGTGCTGTTCATTTTATTTTGGTTGCTATTGCATGGGAAAGAAGTTCATCAGTAGAGAAGACCTCCTGCTTTTGCCAGAGCTTACTGAAGAAAAATAGGCTTGGGGTTTGGGTTTCACCTTTGTCATTGCAAAGAGGCTGAATCCATCCACAGGGCTCCTCATTTCTGTCACTGACCCTGCAGACAATGCGCTTCAGGTGATGCTGGCTGCGATCATGGGGCTTCCCATGACAGGTACAAAACATCCATTTCCCACCACCTGGCAGTGGCACAGCAGGGGTACCAGGGAAGGATGGCAGTGGGGAGCAGATCAGTGTCCCTGGGCATGTTCATCCAACCAGCGTGATGTCCTGAGGCCATGCGGGATAAAGGATAGCCAGGAGTGGCCTATGCACTGGCCGCTGCACTGAGTGCTGACCAAGGCCATGTGCCGTGCATCCCTGTGGGAGACTTCCATCCCAAGGGGAAGTTCATGATGGGCATGCTACCATTCTCATGTGTACATTAAACAGTACTGATTGCAAATTAACAATCTTTTCGACTGCATTAGAATATTGTCATTGAAAAACAGCGCACAGCGGGAAAATTGCCATTGATGGCAGGGTAATTTAAGGATGAAAATAAGCACCCTTTGAAGCGGGATATGCACAGCTACACCTTCTGCAAGCTGAGTGCTTTCCTGGGGTAGCCAAGCCTGGACAGATAACCTCACCAAGCAAATGTGACCAAAATGTTTCCGGCAGATGCTGAGGAAACAAAGAAATGCTCAGGATTGTTTAACCGATCACAGACACTTGGCAGTGTGGTCCAAGCACTGGCACAGCTGGTCCCAGAGCTGTGCCACACTGACACAAGGTTTCTTGAAGGCAAGAGCCAGGATTTGCCCCTAGGTGATGGAGGCAGCTGCATAAGTCATAGTGCTTTTGCCATTTCTGTGTCATGAAACCACTTTGGGCACCTGAGTTTGCACTCCTGGGGGGTTGTGATGGACTGGGACCAAGAGCTGGCCCATGTCCCGCGTGGCCACTGAGTATTTTAGGAAGACCTGTGGCTCCGTGCAGAGCACCTTAGGCAAAAGCAAAAGGGTTTGGGTGCAGTGTGTCTCTCAGAGCATGCACTGCGCTCAAGCAAGGCAAAAAAAAACCCCAAAACCCAGGAGGGGGGAGAAGAGATAGGGGAGAAAGAAAACAGCTGCCTCACCAATGAAAAGATTTGCCAAGCTCCCATGGTTAGATTTAATAGCTGGGTGCTACGAGCCCAGGAGAAGAATGTAATTTATGTCATTATTGCTAAAAGGCTGGTTTGATGGTGAGGGCCTCATTTGAGTTGCCTAAAACGTTTAACAAAGGGGAAAGTGAAAACAAACATGAACATTGTAATAAAAATTATGAGGATTTTGGGGAGACTGCCAGGCACATTTTTCAAGTGGTACAAAATTCTCTCCTGAAAAGTGGCTCATTTTGACTATTTTAACTCTAAGACATGAAGCTGGAGTTAGAGGTAGAAGGCAATAATTAGGTTTTGCTTTAGCTACACAAGTTGCTAGAACAGTTGGTTGTTAAGTCACCCTGTTGTGCTTGAATAGCAGAAGCAATGGTGTGCTTTTTTTTATTCAGAATTAATTTCCTCTTCTTGAAAAATGACTTCTTAAGTACTTTTTTAAAGTATTTTGGGGATCAGAATGGAAGGAGACAGAATGGGTCCAAAGGGAGGAGGTCAGGGTGTTTGAGCTAAACCCAGCTTTTCTACCAAGACATTGAATATCACAATTCTGTCCTTGCAAAAGGAAAAGCTATGTGTGTGGCTAACCTTGCTGTTTTGTCTGTTTCTGTACATGGTGCTATTTTTAATGCATCATCTTGTCCAGCATGGAATGGAGCGAGGCAGGAACTCAAATTAAAAAAAATGCAGTCAGGAAAGCTACTGCTTCATGATGGCACTGCCATGCCACCTCTTCTTCATTCTGGCTTGCATAAGGCTGCATGGTGCTGGGTACAGCCAGTCCTCTCCCCACGGCTTGGCAAATGCCACCGTATACTGCAGGGGGAAGCTGTAAATTCATAGGTTATTTTGGTGAGATTTTGAAGTTGGGTCAGGTTGCTTTCCTTGACCTCCTGCTCATCCTCTGCCAGCAAAAGACACTGAAGTACTCACACAGCCTCGTGGTAAGCACTGAGGCAGCATCAGCCCCTGATTTACTGTTTGGGCTGAAGCACTTCTCTGGGATGTGTTTGCTGTGAGCAGCCAGTCAGTATTGGCTGCCACGCTAGACAGTGTCCTCCTGTAGCATCACTTAGGGTGGTGGTGCTTACATTACTGATACCAGGAATTCACCACAAAGCTCCCCATCCTGCAAAGAGGTCTGTGCCTGCCTGTATTTGCCCATCACTCGATGCTGGTGGGACCACTAGGAACAGGACAGCTGCTTCCAACTCCTTCCCTGCAGAGACATGCTCCTCACACCACTCACTGCTCCCACCATAAAGCCTTTTTCCCTCACACAGCCACAGAAAACCATCCAGAGGGACTTTTGAGTTGATGGTCAGCTCACCTCCATCCAGCAAGGCTGATGTTTGTTGGCTGTTGATTGCAGCCAACTGGGTAGCAATGATTTTGCAACAGAACTCCTACTAGGCCATTCAAATTATCTGCTCCAGCGCTTTGAGAGACAGCTGGTAAGGCAAATAGTAACAATCCAGAGAAATTATCTTTATTTGTCTGTAAGCACAGCATCATAACTCGAGGCTCAAATGAACCTCTTTTTTTGGCACGCGAGGTCAGCGTTGCCTTTTGCATATGGCATGCATTAGAACAAGTCCCAGGCAGGCACAGCATCTTTTTCGGAAGAAGCTGCATTTAAAACTTAAATGCATTTGCTGTTCTTGTCAGAGATTAGCTTACAGAATGGAGTGGCAGTGAGCTTTCCAGTTTCATGTGTGAAAATACTTGAATACTTTTAGATGAGTTTTGAGAAGATGTTATTTTACTTCTTGCTCCAAAACTTGTTGCTACGCACAGGAGATGCTCACCAACTTCCCATCAGTGTTAACAGTACAAAATGAGGGAGGTGCACCTTGGAAAAATCAACCTGATTTTCATGATACTGAACATGCCTTTCCCTCTCCCTCCCTTCCTTATACAGGTAATGTTACATGGCATTTTCTTATAGTGAAAAATATGCCTTTTGTTGAGCGAGCAAGACCCACAGACTTTGAAGAAATCTACAATTTAAGAGTTTGCCTTAGGTTTTCTCTGCCTTTCTTTGCACTGGTGCGTGCTTTGCTATCCCATTCTCCTCTGAGTCCAGCACCCAGGGAAACATGGCAGCAGGAGGGAGGTGTTGCAGGTAGGACAAGCAGGCAACAATGCAGCTGCTGGGACACAAACATCTCAGACTGATTGCGATGCACTATTGCACAAGACCTCCCTAGTGGTGGGGCTCAGGATGCCTGTGAAACCTTTGTCTTCTGATTCAGCTGTTGCTGCCACTGGGCCCTCACTGGAGCATCACCAATGGTGCTGCCCAGCTGAGAGGGCTGTGTGACAACAAACACAGTGCTCTCAGCCAGCACTGCACCAACCTGTTCGTAAGAAACTTGTCTTTTAGTCAGTGGGTCTGTGGTTTGTCCTCTGGCTGGCTCCTCAGTGGAGGTTTCCAACAAGGAGATGGCTTTGGTGCTGGAGCCAGCGCGGAGCGGGCGCTGAACAGATCTGACTCAGATATACAGGTTGCCAGATATCCACCAGCTGGCAGAGTATTTTGATAATTAATAATAGCAGGATTAAATGCAAACCTGCAACCATGTTTCCAGAATGAACTGGGGGCTCAGCCTTACTGCCTCTGAAAATGAGTTAGTTTTCCTTAAAAGATTGAGATCTGATATGTTTAGTGCTCCTGGAAGGACTTCAGATCTCCTTCAGATTCTGTTCATCATGTTTGTACCGTACCTGTGCTGCTGCTGTCACTGGGCAAAGAGGTCACCAGAAAGAGCCAAGTGCTATTCCTGATGTCAACATATAAAGTGCATTGATGATTCCACTGGATCATCCCAACAGAGGCAGAACATTTGACACATTTTATCTTTTCCTCTATTTCTAGCAGTGGCCACTAACATTTCAAGACATTGGCTTGAGCAGCTGGAGTACTACAGATGTTGCTATGCTTTTATTCTTCCCCATCTCTATCCATTTAAGTGTTGTGTCCCTTTCATTGCTATCAATTTCTTGACTGTGATTATCACGTGCAATGAACTCCACTGCATTGTATTTATGCTGTTATCAGATATTTCCCCTTTCGGTGCTGCTATGAGAAGGTGCATGGACTCTGCTGGATCTACATTCTCTGTACGACTCACAGATTGTCATATCTTCACCTCTTCATCTCATCATTTTAGTTTCATCTCTAATTCAAACAATTCTCATTTTTCACTTCTGACTGCAGAAGTTTTGTGTATTGCTAATCCTTCTCATTCTTGTCCCTGGCTAGCTTTTCTGTTTCTGATATACACTGCAAAATGGTGTGCTAGTAATGCCCTACAGTATTTCAAGTGGGGATACAATAAATTTATAAAGAAACTCAACAGTTTCACAGTTTTCAGTTTTAGAGGCTTTTTTGAGGCCAAGTTATTGAACATAATAAAGTGTAATGGTGCCTGGATCAGTGACTTGAATTAGTCTAGGACATACAGTCTGTTCGTAATGAAAAATTTCAAATAATCTCTTTCCAAGTGCATCTCAAAAGGATTTCCACCCACCATTGTGCTACGTATCTAGTTTTCCTGGTTAGTACCAGGACTCCCCAGTCTTCCCCATATTTATGAAACCAGCTATATATTTTCTGACCAGCCAGATCTGCTCCTGGGCTGCAGTTCCTGGTCATTAACAGCTCTATTAATCACTGTTACCAGTTTGGAAGGAGAGCATGCCTGATTCCTCACCTATCACTGCATTAAAATGAATATTTTTTCCTTCCTGCTTTGTCTACTGCCTGTTCCAGTTGATAATCAGAAATATCTTTTGCCTGCTCTTGCCATTTCGGAGCCTTGAGTACCTTTATTAAATGAGGGGCAATGACAGCTTTGCCAGTGCCAGCAAGCTCTTCTGTCAGGTGGGTTTTGCTGATCGGTCTCAGAGTTGTTAGCGCTGAAGAGGGCCCAGCAGAACACAGTGCCTAGCTCTGAGGAGAGTGGGGACTGATGGGAAAATAAGCTCCTTAGCAGATTTCTGTGGTGTAAGTAGGATGGCATTTCACCAGAGCACTTGAGCATATTGCCAATTCAGCACTAGTAGTACAATTTCCTGGGCTTGCAGTTGGGAAAACAGCCCGACAGCCAGCCTTAAAGACTCATTGAATCTCCTGGTCCGTGTGCATGGATGTCCAGGGTAGCTCCAGGTGGGAGGTGCTCAATACTTCCCATCCCGTGGCCCTGGAAGAGGCTTGCAGAGAGAAGGGCAGCCTGCAAAGGCATATGGCACATTTGCTACCCAGAAAGACAATCAGGAGGAGGGTTCACAAAACAGTGAATTTCAAACACCTACAGAACAGGCACCGAAATGAATTTCAGATTCATGTCAAGCACTGGCAAAAGGAAGTTTCTTCCAAAAGCCGTGCTCAATCAGAGAATAGATACACCCTGCGACCTTGCATCCCATCAACACCGCCTCAACCCGTGAATCTCAATTAGCACTGGCAATGCTCACAGCAAACATTAGATGAGCATCTCCTGGGCTGGAGCGACTCATTCAAAAGCCGTTGAGTGGGGAAAGGAGACAGCATGTTGTCACTAAAACTTATCGCTCATCCAAGTGGGAGAAAATGCAGTCCATGAGCGCTTTGATGAAAGCTGCTTCTAGCTTGAAAATATGAGAGAAAAAGAGTGCAATGAAATAGCCCAGCTCCTGTCACCCACTTAAGGATGCCCTTGCTGACTTCGTTTGAAGGAGGTCAAATAGGGAGGTCATGCTTTGCTGCTTCCAGTTTTTAATAATTATTGTCTGTGTGATAGTTGGTGAGTGCAGGTTTTGCATGTGGCTGCTGCAGAGCTTGTACTCACTCTCTCCAGGAAAAAAGAAGTCTCTCTTCACTGAAGAAAAGCAAGGACCGGCACACTGTGCAAAATCACTGGGTCCCTTGCTCTGGCTGCAGACACAAGAGCCTCTCTGACCACAACCTTCACTTAAAAAGTTACAAACAGAACTGCAATATACTTGGCAGATGAGGCTTTCAACACAAGGTGACATGTTAGCGCGCGTCCCACAACAGATAGGGCTGTGCACTGCCGTGGATCATAGGATCATAGAATG
>VWPV01030044.1:0-21512 GCA_013389885.1 Geococcyx californianus | reverse complement strand
AACCATTGTATGATTCTATGAAAAAGGCAGTTGGCTGCTTCCAGGAGTTGCAGCTCTAAACCAGAGTGAGGTTCAAGCCACCTTCACTGCCACCTTCAATCACAGAGAGAAAGCAAGTGGGGTTACTGCTTTGCTCATAGCACATCTCAGGTGCAATTGTGGGCAGGAAAGGGAATTTAAAACCGGTGAAAATTACATTGCCAGTCTTTTGGGTGCCTGGGAGTTCAGACAATTTTATACAGGTTCACAGTATCATAAGGTTGGAAAAGACCTTCGAGATCGAGTCCAACTTATGACCCAACACCTACACTTACTCAAGTGCACTCACGTCTCGACATGAATCCAGCTCCCCACAAAGCAAGGCCCTGATCTCTGATCAGCACTTGTAGACCACACAAAACCAGTCAAAGGATTTGGGGGACCATTTGACCAAGCAATTGGAAACAAGCTCACCGAGCTGTTTTGGGACAGAAGTACACAAAGCATGGAATTGCCGTACGCTCACAAACAAGCAGCCCTCTAGGGAAAAAGCATATTTGGAAACATGTGCTGTGGGTTTAGGCCCACATCAAACACTCATTCAAAGCCCTTGCCGAAGCGTGTGCTGGGAATGCTGACTGTGCAGTGTCTTAGAAGGAAGCTGCATCACTGATCATTGCTGTCAGTTAACTATGACCATTTTCTGAGCTGCTTATTTCCTTAAGGAGAGATAAACTGTTAAACACACACTATTATTAGATGTCTGCTCCCTCCATTATTGCCTGTCAAACTTCATTGTCCTTACAAGCTTCTTACCTTGTGTCCACCACTTGACATATCCACCTTCACCGTCTGTGACAGAGGACGGCTGTACATTACCCCTGCTTTCTCTTCCTGGAGCAACTGGATCTTTCAGCATTTCACAGGCATTGTTTTTTTTTTACTATCTCTGTGCCTTCTCTAAGACATCTCTCTCTGTTAAGTGAATCATTTAAATAGCTCTGCCACCTTCCTCTAGGAAGTTAATCTGGTCCCATTCCTCCTTGTTTTTTTTCCAGGAAATTTCTTTGTCTTTACTAAAGCAATTTTTAGCAGGAGTTGGCATGTCCACTGATGCTGTCCAAGAGCCAGAGCTCTCCAGTGGAAAGCAATTCCCCACTAAATGACATTTTTTAGGGGCAATTCCTATCAAAATACCTAGGCTGGGGGTGAACTTAAGTACATATTTTATGGTTTTTTTGATTCAAAGTTTAATACACTTGAACTAGATTAAGCTGTAGTTTTAACAGCTGTTACAAAACAAAAAAATGGTACAATGAAGTTTACAGCTCCTTCCCAATTTCATTGCCTTTTCAGATGTTTTTTTTCCAAGCAGAGCACTGTGATTGTTCGAGGAGCTTTACCGCTGAAAAGGTGGATGCAAACAGTGAAAGTCACAGCAGCAGAGTGTCCCACGGCATCCTTCCCTCTGCCACCGAGAGCATCCAGCCAGGTGGGGGGGAGAATCCAACCCTTGTTACCTACAGTGCCGTCTATTTTGCTTACATCAAAAAGCAGACTGGTCATGGTAGACCAGTTCTGCCTTTGGATTAGTTGGCTATAAAGGCTACATCCTATTAGTGATTTCCCTGATACTACGTTCTGTCAATTCCTTTTTGAGAATGCCTGTCTCTGAACCAACTGTATGCAAAGGGTTGTTGTGTGCTACACTTGAAATTCCCAGGATGCCTTCATTTCCCTCTGGTTTTGCACTTAATCGACAAAAAAACTTCTCTAGCGAATTGCCTTTTGATTACTGATGCTGCAAATATTTCACATAGAATCTCACCCTTGGATCTCAGCTTTGAAAAGCCAAATGCCTCTTTCCTAACAGGCTGAAATGTGTTATTTTCATATTTCCTTATCTTGAATAGGATGGAGCCAATCACTACCAGCAGGCCAAAGCACAGGGAAAATAAGTTACCTAAGTACCTAGGGATCAGTGCACTAACTGCCTGAAGATCTGGAAACATGGACCATAAGACTAACCACAGAATCAGCATGCGAACTGTAAAGTACTGGGACAGGGTGGAGTTGACTTCTCTGTGCCTTTTGCATTGCTTTGCTCTGAGCTGTATCCTAGTCACTGGCCCAGGCTGCCCAGTGAATTCAGGGCTGCCCCATCCCTGGAGGTGTTCCAGGCCAGGTTGGATGGGGCTTGGAGCCCCATAACCCAGTGGGAGGTGTCCCTGCCCATGGCAGGGGGTGGCACTGGATGGGCTTTGAGGTCCCTTCCAACCCAAACCATTCTGAGATTCTCTATTTGGAGACCCATTATCTAACTTCCAAATAAACCAGATTCTTCAAATAACAGATTTCCTACTTCTCTTAACCCATGACCTGGAACAATTCCATATAGCCACTTCTAAACTTGTTCGCAGTGCTTCAAAAACCCACCACAACTACCACAAGAAGGATAAACTATCTTCATCTTTGATTTTTCCTTCTATATGGGGTGGTGGGGATATTGCTCATACTGTCAAGTGAAACACAATACAATCACCATGAAACTGTTACAGACAACTTTAAGTTACTGGTCTTCCCCAAACCACGTTTCTTGCCAAGTTTATGGTTTCTTACCTCCTCTTACTTGCTCTTTGGTGGGTCTGAAGGGAAGAAAGCCAGCATCTTAGTGCTGCATAGCCTTCTGAACGTCTCGTTTACATCTTCCGTACTACCAGCACTCACACTTTTTGAGTTTGTGCAGTGAAATCATCATTCCTATTGGCAAACCTGAGAGCTCAGTGAAACCAGGCTCTTGCAGGGGCACGGGATGCATCTGAAACGGCAATACTTGAGAAGTGGTTTTATCCTCATCATCACGCAATTTTATTATCTTGTACTTAGATAATTGTGAGTCTCACCAGTTTAATCAAGGGACAGAACTGAAATTCAGATGAAGGATTAAGATTGGAAATAAGTGGAAAATCCAGGTCTCAGAATAATAGTTTCACACTCATCAGGTTATATGTGACTGCCTGCCTTCCTGCTCCAGTCCCTGACGTAAAAGCCATTAAAAGACAGTACAACATGGAAAGTAACAGCTGCTTCTTTTCATAGAAGCCTTTCTCAACAAGGTTATGCTGCTCCTCCCCTGGACTGAAAAATAAAATAGGACCATTTTGCTTTGAAAATGGAAAACAGTGCTTCATTCTCTTGTAACCAGAGAGAATTCCATTTGGACAGCACTGGGAAAATAGCTATTACTACTGTAAATAAAGACTTCATTGAATTACAGGACTCAAGAGATGGTTTTGAAGGGTTGGCCAAGTTTTTCCACAAACTAAATTAAACTAATAACATTTCCAACCTCAGTGAGAACAGCATGGGTGGGAAGCGACAGTCTATCCAAAGCGGAGAATTCTTTGCAGAATTTGATCATTTTCAGAAGGAAACAGAGTGGACACAGCCTGCAGTTAAGCCAAGGAAAAGAGTAGAAGTTGTTGAGAGAATCGCAACACAGAAAACTGAAATGATAATTTAAGATTATTCATGCAAATGTGGGGCTAAACTTTTGTAATAATCAGTTTGGATAAATAAATACAGATAATTTTAAAGGAACAACCAATTTAAAAAGGGAAAAGGGAAAAAAGGGAAAAGGGAAAAAAGGGAAAAGGGGAAAAAGGGAAAAGGGGGAAAAGGGAAAAGAGAAAAAAGGGAAAAGGGAAAAAAGAGAAAAGAAAAAAGAAAAAAGAAGAAAAAAGGGGAAAAGGAAAAAAAAAGAAAAAAGAAAAAAGGAAAAAAAGAAAAAAGAAAAAAAAAAAAAAAAAAAGAAAAAAGAAAAAAAAGGAAAAAATAAAAGAAAAAAAAAAGAAAAAAAAAGAAGGAACAGACACCAAAAACCTTCACATTTCCTTCTAGTCTATCATATGAATTGAACTCTTATCTCAGTTTCTGCATAAATCAATATTTATAGAGCAGACCAGAGTTTCAGCCCACAGGGTTGCTATTTATCAGACAGTAGTTGACCCACGGGAGTGAAATGTTCCCGTTCCTTATCTTTAGGGAGCTGAGAGAAGACCAATGAGGTACAGAAATCGGTGGAAACAGAGCTGGCTTCCTTCGGCTGTATTTTGTAGTGGTTGAGACAAAGGACAGGCATTCAATTTAAAGAACATATCTGTTGGTTTCTATGCAAAAAAACAAACCTGCTGGAGGGCAGCCTGGGTGTGCTCTGTGTGAAGTTGTGCTGTGGGACAGACTGTTCTGCTCGATAGGTAAACGTTTTGCAGACAGGACCAGATGTTTCTCAAGACCAAGTGCAACAATTTACATTACAGGTCCAAAATTTTATCTCCCCAAAATAGTATAATAGCCTAATTCTAAGATGCTGAACCAATGTATTTCAACAGCTGAGCAAAAACTGGGAACTCCAGCCCAAAGCCTGTGCTTTGTTGTTCCAAAGAAACGCACATCCCTTGTGCTGAGGTGAAATAACTGATAACAGTTTGCATTGCTATTTGGGATATCCAGCTCTGTGATATCCTGTTTGTCTCAATTTCAAGTTGCAGGATAACATTTTTAATACACACAGAGGCAATAAATTAGCATTGTGGATGCATGAAAATACCCAATAATCTATTCAAATCTCATAAATTTATATTAATTGACAAAGACTGTATCTAGATATCTTGGGGTGACGTGTGACAGCTCCTCTTAGCGCTGACTCTAGGCTTTGTGCCCTCCTGGGTCTAAAGCATTGGCCATGTCGTTGTGTTCGCATTAAAGGAAAAGTGAATCAGCTGACGCCCATAAAATGAATCCCTGAAAATACCTGTTAGTTTGTCTGCACAGAGCACAGCAGCTGCGCCCAACAGCTTCACCTTCCCGCTTCTGACAGCGTTAAAACACCACAGCAGCACCACGTGATTTCAAAGTACAACTATAACCGCTAGCTTTATTCTCACTAACAAAGGTCACTGAGCATTCAAACAGCAAGTGAACACGAGCTGAAACCCAAACCCCCTTTTCTTCTTGTGGTTTTATTTTACAGACCTGCTCTCAAAGGCAGAGTCTGTAGGTAACTCCCACATAATGCTTCCAGAGGCTTAAAAAGTCCTCAAAGATGTTTTATGTGTCCCTGCTACCCAGCTGCAGTGAAGAACAGCTGATGGTTTCTGCTGAACATGAAGAGATGCATCGCCAGCCCCTCTCAGCATCGGCGCCAACGTGAACTCTGCTTCCCCACCCGCCTAAGCACACCCAAGGTCAAGTACGTAACAGTTGCGGCTCAGTTACTTTGGCCTAGACTCCCGCTGATCTAAATCCTCTTGTGCCTCCGCTCCTGCGGTGTCTAATTAAAACATTGAACTCTCAGTGGCGGTTCACGCTGTGCTGGGGATGAGCTCACCTGGGCTGCACCCAGCCCCCAGCTCCATCCAGTGCCGCTGTGGGAAGCACAAAGCAAAGGAGCTGGCGATGGGGTGGGAGAGGGAGCAGCTCCTGGGTAGCCTGGCGGTCAGGGATAGGTCAGCTCAGCGGCCACTCACAAGGCAGCTGCCAGATGATGTTTGCCCGTGTTAGCCAGCCTCGGCCTTGCCCTTCTGCCTGGCTATAGAATCACAGAATCATAGAATCACAGAATCCTAAGGCTGGAAGAGACCTCTGAGATCACCAAGTCCAACTGTATCTGTCTCCCTACTAAACCCTGTCCCTAAGGAGCTCATCCAACNCCCTCAGTCTCTCCTCATAGGACTTGTTCTCCAGCCCCTCCCCAGCCTCGTTGCCCTTTTCTGGACGCGCTCCAGCCCCTCAGCATCCTTCTTGGAGTGAGGGGCCCAAAGTGACCCCAGCACTCGAGGTGTGGCCTCACCAGTGCTGAGCACAGGGGCACAATCCCCTCCCTGCTCCTGCTGCCCACGCTGGGGCTGACACAGGCCCAGATGCCATTGGCCCTCTTGGCCACCTGGGCCACTGCTGGCTCGTGTTCAGCCACTGTCAGCCAACACCCCCGGGCAGAGAAGGACCTATTCCTGACCACCTCATCTCTACCCACTCTACACTCTCTGTCCAGCTACTCCATCAAGGCTGCACAATCAGTGCTCTCAGCAGCTCTTTCCGGTGACTAACACCAGCAGGACACTTTTTTCACTCTGGCCTGGTATAATTCCTTCTTCTAAATTCCAACCACAGGCTCGGGTCCAATCAGCTTCTCCTAATTCACTTTCCTGTTGTCAGTTTAAAGGAAAGAGATTACCTCAGAACTACTTATAGCATCCTACCGATTCACATGACTTCTCTATCCTCACTTCTGATGCTTCTTGTTCCTTGAACACATGCAATGAGTCCTCCCTTCCCCTTCCATGGTATTTTACTTTCTAATCTTCTGTTTCTTCTTTTCTCAGTGTTAATTAGAAGGCAACTTAGATAGACACCACTGTGAGACAGAAAGTAATCCCTTCATTATTATGCAGATGGCGAAACATTGAATCCCAGAAGGAAAAAAACAGAAAGCATTTACAGGAATAAAAATACTAAATTACAGAGATGAATATCTGAATTAAGAAATAATATTTCTGTTATTCTTACCATTAGCTCCAGTGGTGGGATTCAATTAAAGAACAGTTGGGACAGATAATTTGAAGCATTTTGCTACATCTATACAGAGTTTTGTAACAGATACTTTAATATACTTAGAGCCAACTGGTCCCTTAAAACAAGATGGGATGTCCTTTAAGCTGGTGTTAGGAACAGCATCCATGTCATTGTGAATTCTGCAAGGATTTTGTTACGGTTGATAATTCTTGCTCATATTTGCTTCGTCCTCAATGCTAACTAGAAAATCCCTGCAGATGCTGCAAAGCAGCAGACGTAAGCAGCCTCCCCCCCTAAACACATACGGAACTGATCACGCTTCAAGGGTGTCATTAGAAAAAAATCCAAAATAAGGGGTGGAGGACAAGAATCCAGAGTTCACAGCTGTTTCCTAACAATCTGAATTAGTGTCTTGCCTCCAGAGCTTGTGGTGTATGCAAATCTTAATCTATTAATTCGTTCATACTCGCATAAGGTTTTTCATGCCTTGGATTGACTTTTAATAGAAATTGTTTCATGGGCACTTCGAGTCCCATTCATGATTATACAATGAATGGCAACTACTACAAATTCATCTATTAAATAGTGGCATTGTGAAAGTATTTAAGTTGTCTGGAATTTTGAGCTCCAGCTGGAATTAAAGAGGTGAGAAGGCAGTACCACACAGTAATAGCCAGCCGTGCTGTTGGGGAATCTTGATGGACAGGATCCACCATGTGATTAACTGTGCAGATGATTAATGAGTGAAAAAAATGCTTGCACGTTCTTGTTCATTCTCTGCCTGGAAGCATGGGTAGGAATAAAAAATGCCTAGAGCATGCTTGAAGAAAAATTGCTGTGAAAGATATAAGGGATCTGTAATAACAGAGGAACTACTGCCATCCAGCTAAGGTATTGTATTTCCTCCAACACATGGTTTTTAAAGGGAGTCAATCTGGGGGGTTTTATTACATTGGCTATA
Source organism: Geococcyx californianus (assembly GCA_013389885.1). Taxonomy (NCBI): domain Eukaryota; kingdom Metazoa; phylum Chordata; class Aves; order Cuculiformes; family Neomorphidae; genus Geococcyx; species Geococcyx californianus. The sequence goes on along the minus strand of VWPV01030044.1, from coordinate 13,999 downwards.
AAATAATACATACACTGAAAATTTTCAGAGGAATGGCGGTGGAGTGATTAGCTTGGCTTCTCTCTCTGTCAAGTGATTCCTCCCCTTGCCTCTGTCCGTGACCTTGAGGTAATTAAGAGGAAAGGAGAACAGGCTGGCTAGTAATCCAAAATAGGATTTATTTCCAGCTGTTTCTCTGTTTCATTAGAGATCTCCACCCCACAAGTCCCTCATATGGTAAATATTACCTACTTTCAAAGGCTTCATACGCATGGCTTACGCACTGCCTGATGGAGAGAGGTATGCAGATGTTAACTAACAGGACCCCTGCTGCACTGTAGTTTGCCATGACTCGTGCTCAGCAGGGTGCTATTCAACACAAAAGTAGCTCCTCAGACATCAGCTCCTCCTTCTCAGAATGAAAATGTTGGTCTGGTTTCAAATAATTATCTCACTTAATTGGTATGGTTTGTAATATTGGTTTGCTAAAGACGCTAGCTGAATAATTCCAATTTGGGAATAACCAAGTACTTCCCCCATGAGTATTATTCTCTAGAATATTATCTGCCATGGGCTCACAGATTTGTGTTGCACTTTACGTGACTCAAATGGGTGGATGTAAAGTCACAACAGCAAAGGGGCGCAGCCTTCTGTTATAGAAAGTAAGGCGCGTATTATCAGATCTCCGTGTGCATAATACAAGATCGGGAGGCAAGAGTCTGCTCCTGAGTCACTAATTTAGCCTGGATATTGCTAATCAAACTTTGTTAGGAGATGATTTTCCTCTCTCTAAGACAGGCAGGCACACTGCCCACCATTTTTCATAGGGGTTTCTGAGCCACAGCCATGCTTCATAAAATATATGAAATCTGCTGAATGAAAGGATCAAACAACTGGTTAAAAATACAAAACAAACGACATCATCCTCTAAGATTCCTTGTGGTCCACCTTTTCCTTCAGCCAGCTTTCTGATTCAGTTTCCTCGCAGATGATTGCTGAGGAAGCTGAAGCCACAGATGTGAAACAGCCTGGAGCCGTCGAATGCTTACCTAATGCCGGCAAAGAGAATCCAGCCTGGTGTGTTGACACCAAGATGACACAAGACAGCCAATTCCTGTAGCTGACTCACTGCTGGCTTTAGGCGTAGGACAAAAGGTATTGTTTTGCAGAAGGCTGGATCGGTTGCCTGCTCCATGACACACACATTTGTTAACTCCTCTCAGGAGGGTACAATTAGAGACAGAGCTGATCCTGACAGCACCCTATACCGTCAACCACGTGATATATATTTTTTTAACAGTGTCAAAGATCATGCCTTTATGACAACAGCAGGAAAACTTGATGCTTTTTGATGGCCCTTGCAAATCAAGATAGTAAACAGTAGTACAAGCTAATCTATAACAGACTGGAGAGACGACTGCACTTGCCCGGACCCTGAAGGTATTTACGCACTGAAGGCTGCAGCCCACAAGACCTGTAACCCTGACCAAGGTTGCCCCGTGAATAACAGAGACACAGAGGCTCAGTGGAGGCTGTCAGGGGTGTGGTGCTAGGAGACACTACTATCAACAGCTTCAAATGGCAATTCCTACTTAATTCTGGAGACATCCCCAGTGCAAGAGGCCTTTCATCTGCTGACCGAACAGATGTGCTGGTTGTGGAGCAAGCTTCTGCTTCCCTTAGAAGCAGCACAGGATCACAGAATGGTTTGGGTTGGAAGGGACCTTAAAGGCTGCATACCTGCTCTGTGGAAATCAGCCTCTCCAGGTAACAAGATTCTGCTTCCCCATCTGTCCAACCACTGTTTCAAACCAGCAGCCAACTGAGTAGATTAAACATGAGAATAACTGAAGTCTTCTGAAAGGAACAGCTTTCTTTTTCATAAGGTGTTCAGCTGCCTTCAAGTAGCAAGAGCATCTGGTCATGAGCAGCTAGCAGATGTTAAACTTGTAGCAAGAGTGCACGGAATCTCCACAGTCCCTAAGGGACACAGAATTTCTCTCAGAGGCAGGCAGGTAGGAAACACAAACGTTACACTGATATCACCATCCACTAGTGTCAAATCCAGAATAGAGATTATTCTCTTTCATTCCCTTCTCTTCAGTGTAAGGTGCTTTCCTCTACCTACAAGGAGGAATTTTCGACCTTTTTTTGTTCCCTAAAGTAATCTCCATTTCATTTCTCTCTGACCCTCTTGAAGTCCTAAGGGGCTGCAGTACCGTGCTCTCCAATTTTTGCCCAGGTTATGCTCAGCTACATCCTCTGTCAGCCCCTGCTGCAGGATTTCAAGCCCATTTGGAGTCTGACCTTCTCCACGACACATATATCCTTCCTCTGCAACTACACTTTGTTTATTCTGTACCTTCACCCTATGCACTCAGTGGGATCATTGTGTGCGTCTTTATTGTTTTCACCAAGTATTTGACCGGTCCAAGAAAAAGATACAGAAAGACAGTAAAGAAAAAACAACCCACTCCCAAAATAGACTTAATCCTAGTGTTTGCTCTCGGTTTACCCAGACTGCCTACTGGCCAGAACTCACATCCCTGTTCACTGGTATGCTTTCTTTGGCTGCTGGTGTCTTGGGAACATCTCAACAGCTGGATTTTGTGCAAATGTACATTCATATGATCTCACTATATTCTCATATATGGACATTGCCAAGATGAATGTGCTGAAGAATGCTTCCTCTGATGGTAATCAGTTACTGACTGATTTGTCACAAGACAAATGTTTTCCTGTGAGGGTGGGGAGGCCCTGGTATAGATTGCCCAGAGAAGCTGTGGCTGCCCCAACCCTGGAGGTGTTCAAGGCCAGGTTGGATGGGGCTTGGAGCCCCCTGATCCAGTGGGAGGCGTCCCTGCCCATGGCAGGGGGTGGAACTGGATGGGCTTTGAGGTCCCTTCTAACCCAAACCATTCTATGGTTCTTCTGGCTGCATTTCCCTGAAGCTGAAAAAATTTCTCTCTCTTTTCAGAAACAAGTATGATACTAGAGAAAACACTCACTAGTTTGTTTAGTTCTCCAGGCTGTCGGACCAGCACCTCACTATGGTCAAACATAACACAACATGTAAAAATAAGAAGCGAGTGCCTTGGAGGGGCTGAACTGTTCTCCATGAGCTTGAGACCAGTTCAGGAGGAAGCTCGAGGAAATGTGCTGTAAAAAGGGGGTGTGACCTCTGCAGAGGTGGTCTGGAATAGAGATTGCATTAAATTTTATAGTCTGTTGAAGGGGAAAGGGATTCAATGAACATTCCCTGCTTTTTAATAGTCTGGTGTAGAGGCTGACTTTGTAATACAGAGGACGTATCTGGTGATTCTGCATAAGAAAGGGCAAAAGTCAAGGACAAATGCATCAAGAAAACAGCAGCCAACTGCTCAGAGGCATCATCTTCTGCCCCTCAGCCTCCTCTCTCCAAAGCACAGATGACATGCAGATAATCTCTCACTTCAAAAAATATAACCTACCACATCAACATCTCATATTCGAATGGAACAAAACAGAGTGGACTCATTGTTACCCATCAGAGTTCCTCTCTAAAGACCTGTTATAACAAAATTAAAATCAATGTCAATTTTCAGCAAGAATGATCATTTTAACAAGAATTGATTACAACAGCAGTATTGTTATGTAGCGACTGAAGTCAAAACACGCAGAAAAACACTGCCACTCTAATTCTCATAGCCAGCTCCAATTTTATTCTGTAAACATGTGAGCACCAGCCCAACAGCCCTGAGGGCTCAGTACATCTTGAGGTTCTGAGCTCTGTTTTGCTCAGTGCCTCAACAAAGTTACCAACCTAATTCCAATCCCAGGATCTTTGCTACCGAGGCTGTTTTGCCTGGTAATTGAACTTGCAATCTAACTTGGTTTGGAAGTCACTAAGGATGATTATACTTCGAACTCCACAACAGCACCTCTACAGGCTCACTTTCAGATAATTTATTCAAATAGCTTGGGTTTCTGTGATGGTAAAGACTAAGGAAATCTGTTCTCATGTGAATGTGCTTATTTTCAATAGTTAGAACACTGTTTATCCTGGGCAACAACCTTTAGGATTAAGTACGGCACCCTAATGGCCTTCCACCTTTTGCTCACAATAGTTTGGAGAAAGGTAACTCGAATATGAGCAACGATACCAGGAAGGAAATACCTTAACTCTTTGAATACCACTCTAGTAGGGTCGAAGACTGGGACTTATCCAGTCAGCACCTGTCAACTTTCAAGACAAACAGTTAACATTTAATGAAGATCCTGCTAACCATCACACAAATTGAGAGAATTGCTGCTATTTTTGTATGTGGTGTTACCAAATTTAACAACTTATCCCATACGCTGTGCAAACTAAAATCAGCTCACACAGCTCCTCAGGAGCTCCTATGGTACTGTCACAGTCATAGAACGGTTGGGTTGGAAGAGACCTCAAAGCCCATCCCATTCCACCCCCCTGCCATGGGCAGGGACACCTCCCACTGGATCAGGGGGCTCCAAGCCCCATCCAACCTGACCTTGAACACCTCCAGGGATGGGGCAGCCACAGCTTCCCTGGGCAACCTGGGCCAGGGCCTCCCCACCCTCACAGAAAAACATTTCTGCCTAAGATCTCATCTCAATCTCCTCTCTTTCAGCTTAAAACCACTCCCCCTCATCCTGTCCCTGCACTCCCTGATCCAGAGCCCCTCCCCAGCTCTCCTGGAGCCCCTTTCAGCACTGGGAGGCTGCTCTAAGGTCTCCCCAGAGCCTTCTCTTCTCCAGGCTGAACAAGTCCAACTCTCCCAGCCTGTGCTCACAGCAGAGGTGCTCCGGCCCTCGGATCATCTCCGTGGCCTCCTCTGGACTCGCTCCAACAGCTCTGTGTCCTTCCCTGTTCTGAGGACTCCAGAACTGAACCCAGGACTCCAAGTGAGTTCTCTCAAGAGAGGAGCAGAAGGACAGAATCCTGTTCCTGAACCCGCTGGTCACACTTTTGATGCAGCTCGGGATACTGCTGGCTTTCTGGGCTGCAAGAGCACATTGCTGGCTCATGTTGAGCTTCTCATCCACCAACACTCCCAAGTCCTTCTCTTCAAGGCTACTCTCAAGCCATTCTCCACCCAGCCTGAATTTGTGCTTGGTATTGCCCCAACAAGGCACCACAGACAGTTGCCACCTCCCACAATGCTGCCACGCATTGTCCAGCAAGAATTCAACCTGCCCAAAAAAGATTTTTCTGTAGTCCTAAAAATGAACAAATAATGGAAAACGCCCTGCAAGATCACAACCTCCAAAATAACCATGTTTTGCAGTATTCCTGATCTCCCCGCCCTAGATGAAACCCTACAGGGAAAGAACCATGTAGCACCCCTTCCTTCTCCTTTCTCTCTTTCATTTCTTGCCCTCCTTGCCATATTTACAGGATTCAGAGCTCTTTCAGCACATTCCAGCTGCAGACTGTGTAAGTAAACATGAGGGTAAAAAAAGTCGTTGGGGGAGCTTGGACCACTGCCAACTTGCCTGAGTAACTGGACTTTGCATGGAGCTGGAAGGGTGTATTTTAAAAGGAGGGAAGCAGAAGAGAACAGCTCAAGAATCTTGGCTCAGCCTGGGCATATTTCCTCCTAACTCTGGCTAAACCTCAGCACGAACGGCTGGACGGAGGAGTCGATGTGAGGCTGGGGAGGGACGCTGTGGAATACCAGGACTACAGCAGAGCTTGGAGAGGCTGAAACCATGCTTCTCCTTTGGGCACTGGGGTTGATTTTAGTCATGCAGGAGCAAGATCTTATAGGTAAGTGATTTTGAGCTTGCAAAGCAGAAACTGTGGTTTAACTGTAGCATGGTCAAAGCCTTTGCATGGGGCGGGGGGAGGTTAATAATTGCTCACTTGATGGAGTTTATAGGAAGGTGACACAGGTTTGTGTCAAAATCATGTAAGAATATTACTTTTAACAGGAAAAAAAAAATCAATTTTTGTGCTCTTGTCCATTGTGAAGGCATAATGCTTTGGTAGAGATTTTTCACTTCTCATGGGACATAATATTACTGTATGTTCAGAAACTTAGAACCATATTCAGGTGCTGCAGCCAATGCCCTGCATTTCCATAATTATTGTTCTGGCAGCCTTAATAACTTGTAGACTAATCAATTCAGAAATTACATAGAAGTTCAAGGTGAATGCAGAAAGATTTTCCTTTATAAAGTCTTTGGTTTAGATTTGCTGGTAACAACATCACGTTTCTCTCTTCTGCTTTGGATTACTTGTTCCTGAGATGCTGAGGCACATAACGCCTTCCTCGAACGCCTTGGAAGTACAAACACAGAACATCTGATAAGCTTGCGTCTGAGTTTTGCTTTCATTAACAACAGATTAGTGCTGGAATAACGTGCACCTCACTGTAGCTGAGAGTGTGGCTTAAAGCTATTCAGTTTGGCTGGTTCAGGAGTTTATAGTCCCTGTGTAACCACAAACCTGGCTTCCCAGCCTGTTTGCATTACGTGATTTCTGCTAGCTGAGGCCCAGTTTTATTTCCCTCTGCTCTTACTTCTTGACAACACACAATGTTTTGTGGCAGAGTAGTAAATTTCCATTACAATCACAACATTTCCCGAAAAACTGTTGATCCCTTCTGCCCTCAAGTCCCAGTCACTCTTCCTTGCCCTGTCTCTCTCACGCATATCTCACTTTGTATTTTTTCCTCAGTGATGAACTGAAATAGGAAGACCCTAGCAAGGACTCTCTGATTTGTTGTCACTCCACAAGTACTCACTCTCCTCTTGTGAGTTTTACAAGCGTCACAAAAACATTGTGAAATTAAAGAAGAAAATAAAAATGTTGGAAGAATGCTGAGAGACCTCATTAGTCTCTACAACTGCCTGAAAGGAGGTTGTAGCGAGGTGGGTGCTGGGCTCTTCTCCCAAGCAACAACTGATGGGATGAGAGAAAATGGCCTCAAGTTGTGCCAGAGGAGGTTTAGTTTAGATATTAGAAAAAAAAAAAAATCTTCTTTCTGAAGAAGAGTGGTGAAGCCCTGGCAGAGGCTGCCCAGGGCGGTGGGGGAGTCTCCATCCCTGGAGGGGTTCAAAAATCGTGTAGATGTGGCACTTCAGGGCATGGTTAGTAAGCACAGTGGTGTCAGGCTGATGGTTGGACTGGATGATCTTAGAGGTCTTTCCAACATTAGTGATTCCATGATTGTTTTTGTTAATTCCCACAGAAGTGTCGTTTTAAACTGAAACCATCAGCAAACTCAGATAAAAACCAGTTATACACAACAGTACTTGAATAACAACTGCAGTCGGCACTAGAACCCAGTATCATGCCAGGTGGGAGCTACTCCATCAAGGAATAGTTTTCATTGTCTCGATGGTGTACTTTATGTAAATGGGAAACTACGTCTCTGCCATGGCCAGGGGAGTAGCCTGACTGGCTGACAGACTTAAAAATGTCATCCCCACTTTGCTACCTTTTAGTCGTGGAGTCCAACTTGTGATCTCCTTACAGATGCTCCCATCCAAATCCCCATAGGTCCCTCTTAAAAATGCTTTGGGGTTGGCAGAATTAGAATTTGTGTTCGAATTCAGCCATTAAGGTGAACAGTCTCATATTCATAGAGCTCAGTGTTCAAAAAGCTCAGGAAGAGAGGCTGGATCCAACCACGTGCTCTTGCCTAATGGCCAAGGTTTCTAGTCCTTGCCCGTTGTTGCTGCTCAAATGTCACATTTGATGTACCCAAGGAGCACTCGGTACCTGCCCCATTTAAAGATGTTTCCATTCTTACAAAACCCTCTGGGAAAATTGTTCTAAGGGGTGCAGCACCCCAACAGCAAAGCCTTTGCTTCTTGTTTATGCATGGCAGAGAGGTGACCTGGAGCTCTCAGGTAAACAAGAACCTGGCGAGCAGGCTGGTCCCACCAACATGCTCCAATCAGCTGAGCAAACCAAACCCTGAGCACGCTGCCAGCAACCGGAGAGCTCCAGCGGAGGCACTGCTGCTCAGTACTCCACACTGTGGGGTGATTTTAATAAGCAGAAGTTTGCTTCAGTTTTAGCTACAAGTTAAAGTCAACCAAGAGTAAGAATGTTTTTCTTCATTCAGCCAACACGACTTCTCAGAATATTTTGGATCCTTTGATATCCGCGTGCAATATGAAAGCTGAGAAGATCTAAAAGCTAAACCACTGCCTGGAAACTGGAGAGAAAAAAAAATCCCTTCAGAACAGGCTACTTCTGCCCCACAATGAGCATTTCGCAAAGAACCGAGTTTTGTCTCCAGGAGGTTAAACTGCTGCATTGTAGAATAAAACCAAAATTAAAATTTACAAGTCATGTCCCAACTTAGACCAGAGATGGACCCACATTTCTGTTCTAGTAAGCCAGTAGTGGTTTAACCTATGCCCCACGTCATAGGTATTTTTTGTCCTTGTGGAAACTAACCAGCATTTGTTATCTCCAGTGCAAGGATTACAGGCTTTGCAAACACTCGTCTCTGAGCTCCCACAGACAGGAAAAATACAGTTTGTCACCAAAACACCTACCCTGATGTAGGTGTGTTTCTTAATACCATGAAGCATCTAAAGACAGGAGGTTTCTGTATGGAAGTGACCTCTTTTATGGATTTTATATCTCTATAAACCCCTATGTTTTATTTAGTTAAAAGGAATTTATTCAGTTCTGTGGACTTCGCAAGCTCCATCTGTAAACAAAGGTTAACATGAAACTCAAAAAAAGCCAGGGGTTTAGAAATACATGACTCCTGCAGTTCATCTGCAGGATGCAACTGTATTTATAAACACAGCTGAGCTGCTCTGGTTGAAGCAGTTGTGGGGCTTGGCCATGAATACTGGGGTCTAGGACGTACATACATGTGCGTATACCATGCACTGCCTGAGCTGTTGTAGAACACACAAACGGTCTGCCAGAGGAAACTACATCTTCAAGAATGTTCTCAAGATTTGTTTAAATACTATGAAAAACCTACAAGGACATTTCTTCATTGTACTTTCTTATGTCTTTCCACTACCATAACTTACTCATACACAAACTACACCACCAAAGAGCTGATTAAGGAGTCACAGACTCACCTCACCCACTCCCCATGACTGTAGCTCCTACTACTACACCCAGACCATGTCCTCATGAAGTTGAAACACTCTTTATCCCCACACCTCAGTGGTCAACCTCACATTGACGGTGGGACCAGATAAGTATCTGACCTCCCTGGATTCTCAAACCAGCTCACTCAGTCATAGAATCATAAGGTTGGAAGAGACCTCCAAGATCGAGTCCAACCATACCTGTCTCCCTACTAAGCCCTGTACCTAAGGTACTCATCTACCTGTCTTTTGTCTTTTGCTGGAAAGTATTCCAAGCCACAGCTCCATCACAAGAATATTTTATTTTTATCTTCCTTCCTTTGAATGAAAATATACAAAACGGAAGTCCTTCTTACAATCACAAATATGGTAACACAGCAGAAGAAAAGTGGGTTTTCAAGCAGTAATTTTGCTCTGGCAGGCAGCCATGGCAAAGGTCCCAGATTTTGCTGTACCTGAAAAAAAAGAGTGCCCACTGGCAGCATTGACCATCCCTGGCCTTGTGCACTCTCCCTGAGGCTCCACTGCTGGGTAAGTGAGAGTGAATGCTCCCTTGTGAAATGAGAACAACATGGATCCTGATACCAAAACAAGGTGGGTTTACATAGAAATACATGGCAGCCATCTCCTAGTCAGGAAGATTCTCTATCAAGCCCTATTTCTGATTTTGCATATTTCACAAGGACAGCCAGGGCACTGTATTATACAATCGTAGAACCATTAAGGTTGGAAAAGATCTCTAAGATCATCCAGTGCAATTGTCAACGCAACTAAACCGTGCCTGCTAACCCACGTCCCAAAACACTACGTCTACCCATTTTTTGAACACCTTTAGGGAAGGAGACTCCACTACTGCCCTGGGCAGTCTCTGCCAGTGCTTCACCACTCTTTCAGTAAAGAAGTTTTCCCTAATATCCAATAGAAACATCCCCTGGTGTAACTTGAGGCCATTTCCCCTCATCCCATCACTTGTTACTTGGGAGAGAAGACCAGCGCCCACTTCACTGCAACCTCCTTTCAGGGAGTTGTAGAGAGCAGTGAGGTCTTCCCTCAGCCTCCTTTTCTCCAGGCAGAACAACCCCAGCTCCCTCAGCTTCTTCTCATAACCCTAATTTTCCAGACCCCTCCCCAGCTCCATTGCCCTCCTCTAGGCAGGCTCCCAGAGATAAAGGCTGTGGTTACAAGCTTAAAGCCAGCCAACAAAAGAACCATCAGAGTTTTCAGCAGCAAAAGCCTCAAAGGAAGGCTCAGAAAACAGAAGGAAACTACACCGACCGAAGCAAAGGCAGTCCAGCAGCAGCACCCACCTGCTGGCAGGACCATGTTCTGGTGTGGCGGGGAAGGGGTAATCACAAGGCCTATAGCCCCTCTGCTTGGGTGTGACGGTCGCTAACCAGACACGGACACACAGGCACTGGCTGAGAGGGCTTCTGCTGGTCAGCCCTCAGCCAGCTCCGTACTGCATCTGGGAACTGGACTTATTTTGGGTTTTACTAACTCTTACCACCGCTAACAGCAGCTGTTTGGTTGTTCTTGAGATGTTTAGGCTTGGACTATTGGTCAGATTTCTTTTTTAGGCACTGCACTGGCCCTGTGGTTCTGGGTAACGTCTTACAGTCCTGCCAAACTAGGATGACACACTTCCTTCTCCTTTGGCAAGCCCATTGACAAAGCAGAACAGGCTCTGAGTGTCAAAAAGCTGTCCCTCTCCATGTTGGAAGAGAGGAGCCAACCACCCCAAGGAACCGAGCACTTCACAGCAACCTCTTTGTCCAGTTCTTTAGAGGAGTATGAGTGCACAAAGCTGTGCAGTGCTTTGCTAACCTCTTAGTGAGATGTAACGACCTTATGTTGGCTACACCTACTTACACCAGCATACCCTGCTTTGTAGTCATCCATCACATCTCACCTCCCTGCCCGCGTATACCCCTTAGCACGATGCTGAGGTTCCTTTTTCGTGCCAAATGGCTTAGTAGGCAGGGTAGTTGTGAGCTGACAATGGGACTTGATGATCTTGGAGGTCTTTTTCCAGCGACTCTATGATTCTATATTGTTCCAGCCATGATGGAAAAATTATGTAAATAAGCAAAAATTTTGAAAACACTAAGTTATAAGGCAACCACAAATATCAATACAAGGAGGGGGGAAAGGGCAACAGCAAAGCACCTGTTGTCGAAGGACCTGTTGCATTTCAGCGATCTTCTGTCAGCAGGCAGATTAACCATTTGGGATTCTGTGCTAACAGCACCACCTCCTGGTCAAAAACCCCAATCAAAATCCTATTGCAAATAAATATCCAAAAAGTCTCTCTCAAGCTCAGCCAAACCAGTTTCTAAATATTGCCACATCTTGTGCACTGGACCACATTTTAATCTTCTCCTCCTCCCTGTGCTCTGCCCTCCAATTCCAAGAATACCATTCCAGGTCAGAACGTATCTCTCATCCCATCAAATGGCAATGGCTACAATCCTTACCAGGCGTGTTTGCCATCCTCCGATACCTACGCTCCAGAAATCTTGGCACAGACCTGCCCTGAAGCACTGCAGGAGCTCCAAATCCCTGCTCTCACACAACTGCACCGAGGGCAGAAGGATTTGCTCTTGCGTCTCTTGCTGTTCATTGTAACACAAGATCAGAGTTTCCTCTTCATTGCAAGCAACAACAGAACACAGTACTGCTGGTTTCTCATGATCATGGCTTCTTCGGGCCTCAAACAAGAACAAGACCTCACCTTACCAATGTGGAGCAAGATATGTTATGACTTCAGTGGTTTTAAACCACTCTGCTACAGTTCTATGCATAAACGTTAAAAATTAAACTTAATGTTGCACAAAAGTTATGAAAAGGAAACTGGCTCCATTAAAGCAGGGTCTCCAGCATGTATTGACCTTTCATAGAGCAGAGCCAGCAGAATGAAATCTCCAAAGGGCAAGAGCTCACACGCACTGAGAGGTAAACACAGGTAACTGGCACAGATAAGTGACTTTGAATATAGCATCAAATTCAAGTGCCTTGGTCAACAAAATGCTGCTATCTGTACACACTTTCAGTTTTTATCTTCTCATTGCAAAATCAGACTGGTTTGGACAAACTTCCGGCACACTGGAATCACAGAATGGTTTGGGTTGGAAGGGACCTTAAAGCCTATCCACTCCCACCCCTGCCATGGGCAGGGACCCCTCCCACTGGATCAGGGGGCTCCAAGCCCCATCCAACCTGGCCTTGAACACCTCCAGGGATGGGGCAGCCTCCACTGCTCTGGGCAACCTGGGCCAGGGCCTCCCCACCCTCAGCATGAAGAATTTCTTTCTAATGTCTAATCTTAAGCTTCTCCCTTCCTTTAAAGTCATTCCCTTTTGTCCTTGTAAACAATCGCATTACTGGAGCCCCTTTCAGTACCGGAAGGCTGCTCTAAGATCTTCGCAGAGCCTTCTCTTCTCCAGGCTGACCAACCTCAACTTTCCAGTTTATATCCATTCGGGGCAGAAGCGGACAAATGTAGCTCTTCTTCAACGCTTTACTGTACCATCTGCTTCTGAGGAAAGTCTAAGGGGAGCTGATGTGTAAGGCAGATCTCAGTGCTTGTAGGAATGAGTTACAGCCTACAAACTTACCATACACAGGTAGGAAAAACCAGATTGTGTAAAACAGACACACACACAAACAGAACAAAACAATGTATGCATGGCAAGAAAAAACACCTTGTTCCAACCAACCTCGACAACGTGCACCGACAAGAAGACATTGGCAGCACTGGGGTACGGCTGTGTTTATTGTGAGAGGGGTTCAAAATCTACCCGAGATTCCTACTTTTGGTTTCATAAAATGATGCTGTTTAGCATGCAAGATACCACTTCAGAAGTGGAAAAGGTAAGGACTGCTACTAAAAAACTCCTGCTAATCAACTGTGGCTGTTTTTCCAGCTGCTGCAGACCCTGTCAGAGCGTTCCCTGGAAGCCCGGGAAGAGAAAGCTGGTGTAACGAACATGATACGATCCACAAACGCTTAGATATTATTGAAGAGGTAAGAGCTATTGTGCTGGTCTGTGGACCTTTCCAGACTTCTGCCCCACCCTTTTGACCAAAGAAAAGCAGGAAGAATGGTGTTTCTAGATACTGTCCCTTCTTGATTTTATTCTATTCAAGGTGTGACTATTCTTTTCAGCTGCCATGGTTTGTAACTCTGGATAAAGGCATTATTACCAGAAACACATAATCTTGATGAATTCCAAACAACCAATTAACCAATTGCTGAATGTTAAATATCAGCCTTGTCTAAAATATTTAACTGTGCCTTTAATACAAAAATTTTAGAACTGATTCTTGTAAAGTTTGCTATCTGCTCATGGCTAGAGGAGAATTCTGCAGGTGACTCCAAGAGGGATGGAGCAGCTTCTCTTCACTCCTGAAGACACTCAAGAGCTAAAAGAACTTTATGACTGGGATTCTAGGAAAGTTTTAATTGGTTTTTTTCCCTGGTGTCTTGAGCACTCACAAGATCCATGTCTGGTGCTAACTATTTCCAGCTGGGTAGCTGACAAACTGGGTGCTGTTGGTCCTCCCATGGCAGCATTACCTCTCTCCTGCTCTAGTCCCAGCCCTCTTCTTCCCATCCACATCAGCTCCTCTCATCTTCCATGCGGGTTGTTTCCTTGGATGTGATAGTGACTCAGAAATGAGAGAGTTAAAAACAAATTAATTGAAAGCTCCTTACAAGAAGTCAAAAAATTGTGGCTGATGCTTTATACAGAGGCGCTGAAATTTAACTCTTGTGAAACAATGTTTTAATACTTCATGCCACTAGAGACCAGCAGAACGCAAGAACTACTTAAATCTGCATTGCACAACATAAATTTAATTAGCTATTAGCAGTCGAGAAAGCAGATCATATCCTGGGCTGCAGCAAAAGAACAGGGACCAGCAGGTCAATGGAGATGATTCTCCC
>VWPV01030043.1:0-24906 GCA_013389885.1 Geococcyx californianus | reverse complement strand
CTCTCTCAGCCTGTTTTCATAGAGATGGGAACTTGAAAAAGCAACATGAAAAAGAAAGGTGGGATTGTTTTGAGTTGCAGCATAGAGAATTGAATTAAGTGAATTATAGGGTCTTGTTTCAGAGGGAGAGTAATCCATTGCCTGCATTATCATTGAACTTTTGTATTAATACAAGAGTCATAGGATCATAGAATCGCAGAACAGTTAGAGTTGGAAGGGACTTGAAAGCCCATTCATTTCCACCCCCTGCAAGAGCATAAAATCATTTACGGGACATTTTCCAGCCAAATATATTGCAAAATTAACCGCTCTGATGCCATTCTGTTCCTGTGCTCTCCCAGCCTTGGAGAAAGAGGTTGAGAGAATGCAGATGGATTTCTTACCTCTGACCACTGATTTGCAGGGAAAGAAGAGCTGGAAATCGCCTTACAGAAATGGGACCAAAGTGCTGAGTGCCACCAATGGTACGTAGCTTTTTACTTCTTCCTTTTAAAAAACATGGGAAAAGGACTTGGAGGTCGTTGTGAGCTGAGCTGCATTGAAACACTTAAAAAAGAAGCTCCTTTGCTCTTACTTTGTGTGCTGTGTTGAGGTCATTCTCCGTAAAAAGCGATTTTTCAACAGCTTTGATGGAAGCAATGGCTTCACGGGTGGTAGGTTTGGTTGTGATTATAGTAATGACTTTGCTTTGCTTATGCTGATTTAATTGCGAATGTCTCTGAGATGAGGTGGCCAGAGGAGTTCTTCAGTGAAAGCACTAGAATAAAGAACTTTGGCCACCAAGAACGGGTCACATCAAGGCTTTTGTGCATCTGCACCTAACAAGCTGAAGAACTTTGAGTGACTGATGGTGAAGGATGAACTTCCAGGTGGGGCTTGGAGCAAGAAGCTATTGACAACTCGAATCTGGGATTAATAAATAGGATGAGTTCCATTTGGTGTGCACAGGGCTGAATTGAGAGGACTGTTTCTCTTGGGCTGCTCGTGGCTGAGGCACAGGTATCCTGAAAAGGGGAAGGGCAGGAAGGTTGGCGTAGGAGCTTTCCTGGGAATTGTGTGATTTCCCTTCTGGAAAGTGAAGACTTGACCTGCTCAGCAGCTGCCTTGGGGCCTGCGTCTGTGCTGGGCAGGATGCTGCATGCGTCTTGGCATGGCAAGGAGGTGAACTCTGCTGGTGTCGCTTAGACTGTGTGGAACTTGAGTAAATGCACCTTGGTCGGGGTGTAGGAATTCACCGCAGAGCCAGGTTGTGGGAACAGCAGAGGCTGTGTAACCTTCATGGGATGATCCTTTCATTCTCCCTTCCATGTGCAGCGGTCTTAGAATCACAGAATGGTTTGGGGTGGAAGGGACCTCAAAGCCCATCTGGTTCCACCCCCTGCCTTGGGCAAGGACCCCTCCCACTGGGTCAGGGGGCTCCAAGCCCCATCCAACCTGGCCTGGAACACCTCCAGGGATGGGGCAGCCACCGCTGCTCTGGGCACCCTGGGTCAGGGCCTCCCCACCCTCACAGCAAAACATTTCTCCCCAAGACCTCAGTCTCCCCTCTTGCAGCTCAAACCCATTCCCCTCGCCCTGTCCCTGCACTCCGTGATCCAGAGCCCCTCCCCAGCTTTCCTGGAGCCCCTTTCAGCACTGAGGTCTCCCCAGAGCCTTCTCCTCTCCAGGCTGAACACCCCCAGCTCTCCCAGCCTGGCCTCACAGCAGAGGGGCTCCAGCCCTCAGATCATCTCCAGGGCCTCCTCTGGCCTTGCTCCAACAGTTCCATATCCTTCTTATGTCACCATTGTCTCCCTCCTTTCCACAACATACTGGATGGGCGTTTGGATAGAACCATCCCCAGAGATTTTACCGTCTTCTCCATGCAACACGAGCTGTGTGAAGCCCCTGACTCTGTGATACCAGGTCTGCCTTTCTCCCTGTGTGCATTAGAGTCATGTTGGCTGTAATTTTCTGTGTTATCCATTGCCACTTAATGCTCAGGGATCACTTAAGATGTCCTGGGTTTTGGTGCTTATTCCTGGTTCTCTGTGCTGTCTTATTTGCTTCTGGTGAATTGGCTTTAAGGCCTGATGCTCGTCAGACAGACAGAAGTCTGGTTTATTCAGTCATTGTTGCGAGTACTTTTCCCCCGCTCAGTGCCTCGTCACTATCGCAGTAATGACTGACATTTCAAAGCTGCAAAGCAAGAACGCTGTGAGCGAGAAGGGGTTTCCATGTGCTGGTGACGGCGGTGCTGAGCGGAGCACGATGGGCTGCAGCTTCGGATGCTTTGTGGCCGGATGCTTCGGAAGCTTTGGCAGTGAGATGGTAACAGTTGCTCAGAAATCAGAGGCGGCAGAAAGTGGCTGAGACTGTCTGGACCGGCCTTGGGATCTGCCCAAGTGTGAAGCAGGGCCCTTCCATGGGTCTCTTGGGTCTCCCTGGCATCAGTTTTGGCACAAAGTGTTTTTGTGGTCACTGGTTCTTGGAAGCTCAAGGAGGTGGGACATGGGAGAGGAGCCAAGGAAGAGAAGGCACTAAAATGTACAAGGAGGGACAAAAGAAATCTCAGCAGGGATCAACATTCCCTCATTCACTTGGAAATGGTGCAGGAACTTGACATTTACAGTCTGGGCTGCATTTTCTTTGTTAAAGAACAGCAAAGTTCTGAGAACCGAGATCTGGGGAGTACGAGTGTCCGTAGGGACCTCTTGCAGCCAGGCTGAGAACACTACAAGTGTGAAAAACAACTCCTGCACCACAAAAGGCTTCATTTCTCAGCTCTTCTCACCAGTAGCGATGCAGGTGAGACCTTCCCTGAAAGCGCTGGTGGTTCCTGCAGACTGGTTTTTATAGCTTGGACATCTTGCCCCGATGTGTCCAGCTCTGCTGGTGGCTCTCAGGACCACTGGCAGTGCAAGTCTTCTCAGTAACACCAGAGCTTTAAAGAAGTCCAAGGTCACTCCAGAAAAGTTGTGTTTTCTACACAATAAATGCCATTGTGTCTCTTGGGCTTCCTGGGATGGATCTTTTCTGTTCTGTTCTACGAGGAGAACATGTGCGGTTCGTTCCTGCCACCTCCTGAGGCAGGTGAAGATCTTCAGCGTATAAAGCCAAAACAGAGACTGAACAAAACTGAAGGCACATTTGTGTCCCAGTTGAGGGAGCTAATGAAGATTACAACTCTTTCAGGATCCAGGGAAGATGGATTATGGGGGAGGCAGGGAAGGGGATGTTTCAGCCTTCGTTTTCTGTGGCTGTTGTTTGGATTTTGATTGAAATCCTTAATGAACATTAACCTTGAGGTTAGCCATGTGCCTGAGCAAACTCCTACTGGCTGACACGTAGCAAAGCTCACCAGCTCTGCTTGGAACCAGAATATGTTTTGTAGGAATGGGAATTAAGTATGAAATAGAGCGCTGATCCAGAACAGTGTTTGGTTTCTAGAACATATTGTCTGGCAGGGTCCTCCAGAAAGTCCCCTCATCATAGAATCACAGAATTGCTTGGGTTGGAAGGGACCTCAAAGTCCATCCAGTGCCACCCCTGCCATGAGCAGGGACACCTCCCACTGGATCAGGGGGCTCCAAGCCCCATCCAACCTGGCCTTGAGCACCTCCAGGGATGGGGCAGCCACCGCTGCTCTGGGCACCCTGGGCCAGGGCCTCCCCACCCTCACAGCAAAACATTTCTCCCCCAGATCTCACCTCAATCTCCCCTCTTTCAGCTTCCAACCGTTCCCCTTTGTCCTTTTTTGGATATTCTGCTGCAGAGCGGAGTGCCGGTGTGCTCAGCCCTCCAGTCGTTGAAACAGTTAAAGGAGATGAGAGGACTATTTGGGTTGGCAGCCCCCAGCCATGGAGCTGGAGGTGCCGGGCTGTGCAGAGCTGTGAGTTTTGTGTGCGGGGTCCAAAAGCCGACGGAGTCAGCCAGAGTGCAGCATCGATAGGGCAGGTTCCTCAGAGCTGCGTGTTCCGAGCTCAGGGATTTGTGCTGGATGAACAGCCGGTCTCGCTTCTGGCCATGTCTGCTTTCACAGTTTGTTTTCTAATCAATGGGGAAATCCATACTGAGCTTAGATTCCTGTGGGAACCTGCAGCTTGATCAGTGTCGGCAGCTTAATGAGGAGTTCTGGTTAATAATTAGTTGAGTGATACGTAATCAAAGGTTTTGGTAACTGCTGAGACAGGGCTGTGAGCAGCGCTTCCGAGGTTACATGTTGTTTACAGCTGAAAATCCCCACGGGGGTTTCTGGGCTGGGAGCGCACGTTGTGGCTTACATGGAGCTTCTCCCCCCCAGCACCCCCAGCCCTTCTCCTCAGCGCTGCCCCCAGTCCATTCCCCACCCAGCCCGTGTCTGTGCTCAGGGTTGCCTCAACCCAGGTGCAGGACTTTGCATTTGGCCTTGTTGAACTTCATGAGTTTTGCATGGACCCACCTGCCTAGCGTGTCCACGTCCCTCTGGATGGCATCTCGTCCATCTGGATGACATCCTATCCCTCCAGCATGTCAACCATGCTACACGTGGTGCCATCCACAAACTGGGGGCTCCTGTGAAAAACTAGCAGCTCTTCCCATAAATATATATATATTTAATTTATTTCATGACACAAAGACAAGACTGCTATTTACTGTGTATTTTGTGTGACATTTCACCAGGCTTGCTGGCTGGCAGAGGCTCAGACTGAACCAGATTTGTGTCCCATTGGATTTATTGCTGCTTTGAGGGTCTCATCGGGCTTTCCCTGGCAGGATGGGACAGGATGAGGGGTGGGTACACAGCAGTTTAGTTTCCGTGGTAAACGGGCACGGTGTTTCGCTGAGTAATTAACCACAAACTAATTATATTTAATGCCTGCCTGTGCATTCAGGAGCCTAAACAATACTATTAAACACGTACGGTTTCTCCTGATGATCTCAAAGGCCTTTCCAACCGAACGATTCTGTGGTTCAATGGCTATGGAGCTGCTGTCGGATGAGGTCCTGTGCATTGCAGAGGGCTGCAGGCTACGTGATTTATGGCAGAAGAATGTTTTATCTTGTGATCTTAGCAAATAAGCCTTTTATTGGCTTGTATTTCCTCACCCTGGTCATGTTGCGGTTGGGGATGTGGAGCCCAGGCTGCTGTTTGTTGGGAAATGCACTGCGGAAGATCATAAACACGCTTCCTCTGTCCCCCGCGGTGACAGATTACGGCAGCGCAGCCAGGAGCTTCTGCAGCTGGGGGGGAGGGTTGGACCCAGTTAAGGCATCAGTTTGGTATCACGAAAAATAAGAACATAGAACCAAGCTCTGGTTTGGTTCTCTATATAAAATAAAATATTAAAGGAATGAGATTTAATGGCAAATCTAAAATACTCAGGATGCAGTTTCTCTGTGTGGTGACTTCCCCATGGAAAACTCGTTCCACACTGGAGCGGTGAGGGTGAAATGTTTGTGGGTTTTTGCGTGACACTGAAGAAAGTGCGCTTGGAGAGTCAGAGGCTGCTGGCAAAAACTGTGTGGTGACTTCCCCATGGAAAACTCGTTCCACACTGGAGCGGTGAGGGTGAAATGTTTGTGGGTTTTTGCGTGACACTGAAGAAAGTGCGCTTGGAGAGTCAGAGGCTGCTGGCAAATTCCTGCACGAACATGTGGTGTGGTTCAGCATCCCCAGGGACGCTCTGGGATAGCGTGTGGCGAGAGGAGGCAGTGCTTTCAGCCACACTGGAAGTAGTAAGAGAAACCTCAAGGGAGCTTTGCTTGCAGCTTGCTTCTTTTTGGCTTTATTTTTTGAAACAGTAAGACCTGGTGTTCATTTGTCCACCCGTTCCCCTGGTATCGCAGAATCATAGGATCGTTTGGTTGGAAAAGACTTTTGAGATCATCGAGGCCAATAATCCCTGTCCACAACTGAACCATCCCTGAGCTCCTCACCTGCCCGGCTTCTAAACCCCTCCAGGGATGGGGACTCCACCACCTCCCTGGGCGCCTCTGCCAGGGCCTGAGAATCCTACAGGTCCTTCTTGGAGTGAGGGGCCCAAAACTGAACCCAGCACTCAAGGTGCGACCTCGCCAGCAGTGAGGGGGCACAGTCACCTCCCTGCTCCTGCTGGCTACGCTGTGTCTGATACAGGCCAAGATGCCATTGTCCCTCTTGGCCACCTGGGCCACTGCTGGCTCCTGTTCAGCTGGCTGCTTTATTTTTTCAGTCAAGCTCGGAGCCTACAGGTAACACTCGCGTTGCCCAGCTCTTGCCCCAGTGGGGTGGTGGGGGTCACAGACTGGCTCAGTGTGGCTGCCTGTAGGTTCTGTTTGGCAGTGGTGCCCTCACACACCTCTGCAATCTATTTCTTGGAAAACAGCGCAAGGAGGGAGGAGTTTGGAACCACTATGGTGAGGGAAGGTGAGATGGGAGGGTGCGAATCCATGGGTAATTAACCTGCCTTAATTACACAGTTCATGAAGTAACTGATCTTGTCAGGTACTGGGCTTCTCAATGCAAGTTTTAAATGGATTTAAACTAGAAGAGAAGTTTAGACTGGATGTTGGGAAGACTTTAGAGCAGCCTCCCAGTGCTGAAAGGGGCTCCAGGAAAGCTGGGGAGGGGCTCTGGATCAGGGAGTGCAGGGATGGGATGAGGGGAACGGTTTGAGCTGCAAGAGGGGAGACTGAGCTGAGATCTTGGGGAGAAATGTTTGCTGTGAGGGTGGGGAGGCCCTGTCCCAGGTTGCCCAGAGCAGCGGTGGCTGCCCCATCCCTGGAGGTGTTCCAGGCCAGGCTGGATGGGGCTTGGAGCCCCCTAACCCAATGGGAGGTGTCCCTGCCCGTGGCAGGAGGTGGGCTTTGAGGTGCATTCCGAGACAAACCGTTCCATGATTCTATGATTTCCAAGGGCTTTGCCCAACACTGACAACATGTTATTTTGTTCCCCAAGCGCGGTGGCCGTGCGGGGCTGCAGGATGGAGGTAGGTTTCCACAGTGCCCCCCCGAAGCAGACAGCTGCTGTGCTGTGGGTTGGGTGCTGAGTGGGGGCGATTGCTGTGCACCGTAGTTAATTAGAGCTTAGCGTAGGTCCGGCTCGCACTGCAATAGCGTTTCCTTCTCCTCCTCGCTCTGTGTTTTGACACAGTCTCGTAGCTGAGTGAAGAATTCAGGGTGTAACAGTGCGCTGCTTCTCTTCTATGCAGAAGGAAGGCTTTCCAGCCATCGGTGCAATGAGCCTCCGTGTCCCATCAAGCCGTTCCTGCTGATCTGCCAACATCCTTTAACCTCATCCCTTCTTCTGCTCTGAATATTTACTGTGCATGTCTCTTCCCTTTAAAAGACATACAGTGTTCCTTATTTTCCCCAATAATTTATGAAGCTTTAATGCTGTTACGTATCTTCCTTTTGACGATGTCAGCAGAACCTGAATGTGTCTTGGAGTCTGATTCCACGCGTTTATCTCCTCTGCAGGTACGCTATTCTTTGTGGGCAGCTGTCGGAGCACGAGAGCATTCAGAAGCGCATCCAAACTGGGTATGTTTTTAAGGTGAGTGGAAAGCACATGTAGATTTTTATGTAAATATTGAAGAATACCTATTTTTATAGTAGTAAATTAGGAAAATTGGCTTCAGCCTTTATTAGGGAAGCAGTCGGTCTCAAGGAGATGCTGTGAATGAGTGGATTGGGTTGAGGGAGGTGATTCCAGTGAGGGTGGCTGGTCTGGCTCTGCGCTTTTTCAGGAAAGAAAAGGAGAAAAGCCTTACAAATGCAGTGTTTGTACACGATAGACTGAGAACTTGGAGCATGAATTTCCCCTGTGGCGATAACATACAGCACAGCTCTTCTTCAGTAACTGCTGCAAGCGTGCTTGCACCCTCCCCTGAATGCAGAGGAATTCTTCCTCAAAGAGGTTTAATTGAGCTCTGATTCCTTTATTGGCCTTTCACCCCCAGCAGGGACGTTGCAACGTGAGAGGATGCACTTGAACCATTACCACACATAGAATTATTGCCTTGTCAGCTGTTGACATGACCAGTAATTTGGTTGTGTCCAAGCTCTGAAAAGGATTTTGAGTAAAATGAAGGGCAGCATCGTTATTTTATCTGTAGCAATCCTTGTTGCCGAGGCTGATAAAATGCTGCTTTTCTGTATTCACTGAAACCATTTATGAACATTCAGAATCTCTTTGTGGCTGTAATTTGATTGATTGCTGACACTTCACTTGTGGGCACCATCTTCTCCTCTTTCCACATTCATTCCCCTCTCCATGGATGTTGTGTTTGCTTGTAACACAAATGTGATGTATGTTGGGGTTGATTTTCCACAGGAACACATTGACAAAGCGATCGAGCTGAAACCGGAGGACCCAAAGTCTTACTATCTCCTGGGCAGGTGGTGTTACCAGGTAAACCAACTCATTACTGTATATTGCGTTTTATTCCTCCTTGGAATTTAATTCCCTGTTTGAAAGACGGGTGGATCCAACCCCCCCAGCTGTAAGGACTGGGGATGCTCTGTTGAATTGCTGAGCTCAGTTATTGTGTCAGAAAGTGCAGGTTTGGAGATGTCCTCATTGATGGAGGCGTAGGATCTGGGATAGGTGTGGGATCTGGAATCTCTTCATTTCCATCGCAAAACAGTGCTGAGAAAAACACCCAGCTTAGGAACACTGTAAGTGCACTCAGGAACCTCT
This sequence comes from Geococcyx californianus, assembly GCA_013389885.1. Classification (NCBI taxonomy): domain Eukaryota; kingdom Metazoa; phylum Chordata; class Aves; order Cuculiformes; family Neomorphidae; genus Geococcyx; species Geococcyx californianus. Next base: position 16,265 of record VWPV01030043.1, on the reverse strand, counting down.
TGCAATGTAAAAGCTCGCGTGTTTGTACAGGTGACACCGCAGTGCTGTTACAAAAGCACCAGTAAAACTATTTGTCTGCCAGAACACAGCATTGTTTGGTCTCTCAGTGTCTACGTTCTTATCTTTCTGCAGTGAAGTCCTAGGCAGTCCATCTCCGTGCTATTAAACTCAGATGTACAGGGTGCAGGGTTTTAATGTTGAGTTCATGGAGCAGGAGAGGGAGAGACTACAGGAACACTAGGCTGGTGGCTGGGACAGATGCTGGCCAAGCCCATTTCCAGCGTGTTGTGCAGTGCTACTCAGCAAAGCCCCGAAGGCAGGGACAGTTCATGGAACTGAAGACACACTGGAGCTTTGGAAAGCATGTAGAGTGTAGTTTCGTGTTGGCAGTGTTGTCTGCTCTTGCTGTTGTAGTTCTTTTGTCCCCAAATGAGCCAAAGGCTTTAGAAGTACCCCCTGCAACAGAAAAAAGCACTGCTGGGTTCTTCTGCTGTTCCGTTTATTTATTGCCACTATTGTGCCTTTCATTCTTCCCCTTCTTGGTCCCTTTCCCAGAGGGAAACTCTTTGCTAGAAGTGTTACTGCTGAGCTGCTTGGGAGAGTTCAGGGCTCCAGACTTCATTTTTCAGCCACTGCAGGCGGGGTGGGAGGCGAAACAGCAAAGAAAGGATTAGGAAAAGTACCAACTGCAAACTCGCTCGCTGCTCCCCGAGCTTTACTCAGTAAAACCAAACTCCTTCAGTCCTTCAAGCACATATGGATGTGATCGAGGACATTTCGGGGCTGGCAAGAGCTTCTGCACACGGTAGAGCTGTGTAATCCTTTGCATGTGTTTCCTCTGCCCTTGCTGCACAAAACTTTGGATGTTTTGGAAGCGACGCGATGGCTGCTTTACGTTTCTCGACAGGGAAAAGCTTGGAGTAGAATCCCATAAATCAGCTTTAGTGCCTATAAAAAGCAGTGAGGGTTTGCAGTAACTTTTCAGTTTATACAATTTGAAAGTGCTTTGCTGCTGTCAGAAGTGAAGTCCCTGTGCAGAGAGTGCATCTGGGATAATTGGCACACGTAATTAGAGAGAGACAACCCAAACCAATGGAAGCTCCTGGCCATTTATTTTGTAGGTGCTGTTCTTTCTGCTCAGCTTTTACTGCTCTTGGAGCTGCTGCTGCTGTGAAACAAAACCAGATGGCTGTAGGAATATGTTGGTGCTCTGCTAGTCTGCAATATAAGAATTGCGCAGTATTAAAGAAGAGATTATCAGCAGTTACAGTCCCGTGTGTCCTTGCCCCCACTGAAATGTCAGGGTGTTGTTTCCTATTGAAAGAGAGAAGCTGGGAGCAGGAGAAGATCCCATGAGATGATGATAATGGGTACCTGGTTCTCCAGATGTGAATATCTGCTGGTGGGAAGGCTTTAGTCTCTCCCAAGGGATCTTTGCGTGGTGAGAACACCTTGTACAAGGCTTCAGCCGGGTGATGGGGTGTCTCTGTGTGTGCCTCTGCTACGATGCAGAGGGGACACGTAGGAGCACACAGGAGCTGCTGTGGCTGCAGTAAGGCTTGGGATTTTGGACCACCCCCACTGCTGCACCGCTGTGAAATTCACTTGTAGAGACAAATCTTCCCTTGAGCACTCTGGATGTGCCAGCTAATGTATTGAATGGCCAAAGCTGACCTGGAGTACCAGCTCAGGACAAGGAAGGGCAAATGAGGTTTAATTCTGTGGACGGAGTTGGATGCTCGTCCAGAATCTGCCGACACCACCAAGGTCCCTGGCTTTCTCCCCGTGCACGAGGCAGCTGCAAGGGACCGGGTTATTCCTTGTCCGTGTGCTTCTGCGTATGCCGTGTCTCCGGTGGGTTTGACAGTTCTATCTCTGTCTCTGCAGGTTTCCCATCTGGGTTGGCTTGAAAAAAAGACAGCTTCTGCTTTGTTTGAAGCTCCCCCCACTGCCACCATGCAGGACGCACTGCAGAACTTCTTACGGGTAATGAGATGGGATAAGCGAGGGAGTCGCTGCCCTGAGAGGTGCAGTCACGGTGAGGAACAGGAGTTGTGTGTAACCGCAGCGCTCCGTGATCCGTGTCCATCGACTGGGGCCTGGGGAGCAAGAGCTGGTGAAAGCAAAAGCTTTGGAGCCTCTGTTGCCGACTAACCAGGCAGAACATGATTTTGAGGACCTCAGGACGAGATCCGAAGCGTTCAGAGTTGTATTTAAGGGTTTTGGTGTTCCTTTTCGAAGCTGCATAGTGGAGTGATTCATCACTTGGTGCTAAATGCACATGGTCTGTGCTCTTGCAGGGTCTGAGATCTGTCTGAGCTCGTCCCCAGGACCACTGGTGTAGATACTCAGATGTTCTGCTGGTTTAATTTCTCTCAGAATGTTATATTAAATGTCTGATTAGGTCAAACTTCTCCAGCTCAAACGTTTAGAGACAACAACTTTTAAAGCTTCAGGGAATGTAGCTTATGTATTTCTGTAGAGAAACTGTTCGGGGCGCTAATTGTGCTGTACAAATCCTGCCCTCTGAATAGCATTTTTTGTCTTCCTGTTGGTGAAAATGAATGTAAGACGTGGCCTGAGTTGAGTTTTTGAGGATATCACACGTGTTGCAAGGGCCTGTGTGAGATGAATGAGTTAAACAGCCCTGTGTCTGGCTGTGTCTGTGGGAACCACTCACTGATGAGCTCTTACAGAAACAAATTGCCCCAGCACTCTGTAACTCCTAGACGGGGCCAGCAGTTCTGCAGGGCGTCGGGGAACAGCAAACTCAGTTCGGTTTCTTAAGAGTTTTGCCAAAATGTCACTGACTTAGAGGGAAATTGGGGATCGGTGTCTACGCTGGGCAATGTCCTGATCAGCCAAAGGGGTTAAATCATTTCAGAGAGAAGTTTAAGGCAAAGTGTTTTCTTTCTTCCAGCACTGAAAGGAAAAGCTGGGGAGGGGCTCTGGATCAGGAGGTGCAGGGATGGAACCAGGGGAATGGTTTTGANGTCCCTGCCCATGGCAGGGGGTGGGGCTGCAACCAACCCAACCCATTCTCTGATTCTTTTCATCAGAGAGAAAATAGCTTGGTGCTTTTGCTGCTAAGTTCAGCGATGCGGGGGTTTAAACCAGGAACTCGCGTCTCCCTGAGGTTTAGCTTTGGTTAAAGGCAGGGAGTTTTAGAAGGACACAACCCCACCCTTCTGGAGGCTCAGCACTGCCCAGATGCTCAGCAGAGCCCATTTTGGCTTTTGGCCGCAGCTGGCGCGCTACCAGGGGATGGAGGTGTTCTGAGCGTCGCAGCTCTGCGTTAGGCACAAACTGAACTCAGTGTAAGGCCAGGCAATGGAATCCAGAGGAGAACATTGTCCTTCTTGTGCTCTCAGTGCTTCCTCTGGTGCCTGGGCTCAGGCATCGTGGTAGAGCAGAGTGAGAACGCAGTTGGGATAAGGGTCCAGCCAAGGCTTCTTAATGGGAACGTACTGGAACAAAATGCTTGGAGAGTGATATCTGGAACAGAGATGAATGGCAGAGGGACATGAGTGACTGGGAAACTGGGAATTCATAGCTGGGAAGGAGAAGATAAACAACTGGGGGAAGATTCCTGAGGTTTGGCATCAGCATATTTGGGAGAAGCCCAAGTGGATGAGACGGAACAGGCAAGGAGGTTAAAAATAGGGCAATTGTGTGTGCAGGAGGACATCACCAGGCTGTCTTCTGAGTGCTCGGTGTCAGCACCTCACCTGTCTTCCACACCTGTATTAGGTAGGAGTGTGGACACTGTTCATGGAGTCACAAGCACTTTGTAGGAGTCTGAGACCCAGCCAGGTGAGCCTGTGATGAGCTCTTACGCTTAGCCATGTGTTCACAAAAGTAGGGTTCAAGTGTCTTTTTATTTACTTCTCTATTTTAGGGATGCAGTGAGCCTGATGTGAGTGTTGCCGGTGCCCTTTGCACATCCTCATGTCTGCTCTTATCTCCCTGTCGTGCAGGGTTTGCTGTGTCTCTTACACCTCCCCTCTGTTCTTCACAGGTTGAGGAACTGAGCCCAGGGTTTTCCAAAGCAGGAAGAGTCTACATTGCCAAGGTAATTGGTCACTTGGTGCTTTTCTTTAGAATATGCTCCTAGGATGAGAAATTCTTGTGTTATAACAATACGTTGGCTGTAGAGCACTGAGCCCATGTGAGTTACCCTGTGGAGAAGCAAGGTTTTACAAGATCACCCAAAGGGTTCTCAGGCCCTGGCAGAGGCACTCAGGGAGGTGTTGGAGTCCCCATCCCTGGAGGGGTTTAAAAGCCAGATGGGTGATGTGCTTAGGGATCTGGTTTAGTAGTGGACAAGTATGGTTGGACTTGGTGATCTCAAATGTCTTTTCCAACCAAATGATTCTATGATTCCTGAAAAAGGCCAAATCACTTCATGCAGAGGCATTAAAATTCAGGGGATTTTGCGTTTAAGTCATCCAGTGGAGCGCCCTTCTTGGTTTTTACAGCTCATATTCCATATAAAGCAGTGCTGGTAACTCATCAGCCACAGGCTGGAGGTGTAATCCCACCACCACCATGGACTTGTGGGGATGAGAGAAAGAGAATCATGGGCAAAAGTAGAGGAGCGAAGCATGTCTCCCTTCTACCAGTACAGATGGGAGTTTTGAGAGATGATTAAATACACTCAAGTACCGGGAGCTGGAGCTCCAAACATCTTTTTTTGTTTGCGGTGAGGGAATAATTGGTTTTGAACTCCTAAATGTTAAAATTGCTCCTTAATTCCTACAACCTCCAGTTGGAGTCTAGACGTATTGAAACTGAAATCGCTTTGGAAATATCAGCTGGTGTGGGCGTAGTGAGGAGTAGCTGGAGTCATTCTTTGAAATTCCTGAATTCTCAATGTCCCAATGAATATGAATTTTATCAGGGTAGCGTGCAAGGCGTGGGATCCGCTTGGTCTGGAGCGCATTGTGCCTGGAACCTAGGTGTGGGTTTTATTTCACAATAAGCATCTCGTTAAAGGGAAGCGAGGGCTGTGGCAGAGGAGGAAAACCCAGCAGGAGGTGAGGGAGCCTTCCCACCAGCTGGTTTTTGCCTTTGCTGTGTTGCAGCTCACTCTGTGTTTAGTCAGGACTCTGTTGGATAAAATCGTGTGGGGATTCAGAAATCAGCCAGCCCCTTGTTTGTGGTTGCTCATCCACCCTGATGAATGGGTTCTTGGTTGCTTCTCTCCATGTGTAAGTACAGCAGCATCCGTAGAAGTTCACAATCGCCTCCATGTCTTGTATAGAGTGAAGAAAAGAAGACTTGGAACTGATTTCCATGAAGCTGCAGCAGCAAATCCTTGCAAGTCTTAACCTTGTCAGAGCTCACGGAAAGATGTGGGCTTCACTGTGTGAGATCTGTGTGAACCACTCCGGTTCTTCTCAGGCTCACAGTTCTCTGGCAGATGTGAACGAGCTTCAGAAATGCTCTGCACACAAAGATTAGCATTGGAGTTAAACAGGACTGCTTGTACTTCTTGGCTTTTGGGCTTGGGTGGGGTTTGTTCCCAGTCCCAGGCTCTGTCGCTTAGGATCACATCCCTTGTCAGAAAATTGAGGTGCAATTGGTATCCAGTTGTTTTGAAGGGGACAGAACTCTGATGGGTTGAACTCCAGAGAAAGAAAGAGCTGTGTTTTTTGTCATCTCGTGAGCTGTGTGTCTGATACGCAGGGACAGGGAGGTTTAAAGGCTTTGAGGATGTCCTTGACACACGTGCACACACCACAGTGACATTTCAGAGTGTGCAGTAATGGCCCTGCAGGAGTTTAACTGCTGTCCTCATCCTCACTGAACGTTGGCTGCTTACGGCAGTTAAAGATTCACTGAACGTTGCTGATGGGTTTTTTAGCAGCCACTTCCTTCCACCCTGCTTATTTCTTAGTCCCCACATGCCTCCGTGACTCCAGGCACCAAACCCTCCCGGTACCTAGAGGGATGAGTTCCTCTGCTGCTGGAGAAGGTTCCTGATAAAGAATATTTCACGCCTATTGTGAGGCCTGAGTGACCTGTAAATGTTATTTGTTAGTGTTTGCAGCTGAACCTCATTTCTAACAGCTTGGGGAATGTGAGGTTCCTAAGATGATGCGCTCTCAACATTGGGGGTTTATGAGGAATAGTGGCTGTGTGAGTGGGAATAAAAAATAAGAGCTCAGAAAATGGTGAAAATGATAGGGAAACCTCAAAATTTCCAACCAAAAACCTCAATCTCCTTGTCTAAAAAACAAGCAAGGAAATCTAATATTCCATAACCTGGTGGTGACTGTAGCGTGTTGTGGATGAGGAGTGCTGCAGGCAGCATGAAACCATGCAGTGCAAGTGGTTAAGAGGCAGAAACAGCTCTTTCCCTCAGTTACCAGGACCCATCATTGCTCAGTTCTGTTTGCTGCCTATTTTTCCCTGTTTAACTCTTCTCCCGTTGCCGTTCTCCTTCGCAGTGCTACAGGGACCTGGGGAACAACTCCGCAGCCGTTCTCTGGATGAACCTGGCCTCGGAGCTGCCAGCTCACACCAAAGAGGTAGCACTTTCCGTGAGCACTCGTCGATGATGAGCACAGATAAAGTGGGGACAGAGATAAAGCTGTTCTCTAAAAGATGTTCTAGCGTGTAAGCCCAGGTTTTAAAGGATTTTGTTTCTTAGCGTGGGCTCCTTTCTTCTCTTGGGATCCGTTATCCCAGTGCCTGGAGCAATTCAGCACAATAATAAGGAACATTAAAAAGTTGAGAGCATGTCTGAGAGAGGCTTAGGAGTGCAGCACCGTGGCCTCCCAGGGTGAGGTTATGGGAGGGAAAAGCACCAGGAGGAGAAATGCAAGGCTGGGGTGCACTTAAAACCCCAAATGGGGCTGGAGAAGAAAAGGGGAATCTCTTTTTAATTGTTTTCAGTTAACCTGTGTGTTTATCTCTTCATTCATTGCGTTTCCAGGATGCAGAAAGCGAGAAAGAACTTCAAGAGATGCTCTCAGCCTGGCAAGAATAACTGCCTAAAGGCTCGTTCTGCTGGCTACTGCACGGACAGTAACATTCCAGGGCAAGGGGTTTCGTGATCCTGACAACTTTGCACTGCGTGGAGAAGCCACAAGAGTTTACAGGGCAAGGCATGTGGCAGTCTCACCAGCACATCCAGGAGAAAATCTGGGTGGGATTGAATAGGATCAAATTTTGTATTTTTTTTCCTCTTTATTGCACTGCATAAGTTTGATTTTAAAATTCCTAAATGATGTCAGATTCCTAAATGATGTCAGATTCCTTAAAACAAATGTGGGTGTGTGCGGGGGGCGGTGTGTAGGTAGAGTTTGTGATATAAAATATTTATGATCCATGTCTCATAGCTCTGTGTGAGAGATTTCCTATGTGATGTAAGAATATGTGCACTGATATGTCCATATTTATGTAACACATCTATATTTTATGTCACAAACTCTCCCTGTGTGACAGCCTGACCTCGGCCCAGCTGCCTGGTGGGCTCTTGGCTCATTCCTTGATGAAGTCTTCAGCCAGGATTCCTGTTGGATTAACTGTTGTCTCTTCTCCTCAATAACGGGTATGAATTGAATCAGTTGAAATAACTGATCACACGCCTTTTGTAGCTGTTAATTGGGATCAAATCTCAAGCCCTGGGCTGGTGGTTTGGCGTGGTGGGATGTGCTCCTCAAAGCCCACCCAGTGCCACCCCCTGCCATGGGCAGGGACCCCTCCCACTGGATCAGGGGGCTCCAAGCCCCATCCAACCTGGCCTGGAACACCTCCAGGGATGGGGCAGCCACCGCTGCTCTGGGCACCCTGGGCCAGGGCCTCCCCACCCTGCCGAGATCTGCTGCTTCGGAGAGAAGAGGATGGGGTTGTGCAGGATGAGACCTGTGGTGCAAGGAGGTCTTTGGGTTCGCGGAAGGTGTGATGTGCTGAGGACACTGAGTCCAGGATGGATGTGTAACTACCCTGTTATTTAGCATAAACCTCTGACTCTTGGACCATCAGAAGTTTCTAATGACTTCTGAAAGTGACATTTTGCAATACTTGAGTGTTATCTTGGCGATGAAGGGAGCAGTGGCTTAGAGCACGGTTGGAAAATGGGTTTTAAGCAAGTTGTTGACCTTGAGAGAGTTCAGCAGTGACTCTAGGGCTTGGGACAGGGCAGCCGGTGTGGAAAAAGGGGTTTGGAGGCAGACAACTGCAGTTCTGTCATTGGTTTCCAACGAGAAGAGCAGAGCTGTGACCACCTCTGCCCTGTGCTGAGAAACCTCTGACTCAGTGCTGGAAGAGGAACGTCACCACCACTTCCCCCTAGGAACGGGCCAGTCATCCTGACTCCCACCCTGGCTCTTTGGTTCAGTGACACTTGTAATTCCTCGGAAATTCCCTGTCAAAGTTGGACCCTGCTGGGTTTGAGAGGCAACCTGGGGTGGGAGGACTGCAGGCCTTGCTCTCGGTTTCACAGCAGTTCTCGCTGCTACATGATTGCCCCTCAGGTTGGTGGGAAGGAATAGTTGCTGACTGCTGATTTATTTGGATTTATTTGGCATAATCCCACCTCAAAGTCTCCTGAATATTGTAACAAATAAACTGTTGGGGTTTTGCAGCAGAAAACACTGGCAGAATTGCCGTTTCCAGAAGTTGATTTGGCTGATGGTCGAGTGTTGTGTGCAAAGCACAGGGTAAAGCCAGAGAAAAGGCTGACCTGGGGCAGAGCTTTCGCTGTGGAGGGAGGTTGAGGTCAAAAGTTAGGGGAGGAAGAGAGGGAGGAATAAGATTGAGCAACTGCTGCGTGCAGTAGACCTGCCACGCTTCTGGTTTGGCACAAGGGCAGGCACGGCAGAACCGGGCGTGGAGACCCGAGGTCGGTAGCTTCAGTAGCCAGAGGCTCCGTTCTCGTCCAAAAGTGATTTGAATTTTTACGTTCTCCAAAGTGAAAATCCGAGAAGGACTCGGGATGGCGGAGGCAGACGGGGTGAGACAGGGTTGTCCGCTGTCTCTGGACAGCCCCATCATTATAAAAGTATAATGAAAATCAGCTGCTCAGTCACTGGCCCGAGGTCGGCCAGACCGCGACAGAGCTTCGAGGCCTTTTGGCTCAGGTTTCAGTAATTACTGAGGTTGTTTATGAGAAGAGGCTCAGATCTGCCCGGGCTCGCCGTGCTGGGTGCCCGCGTACCTGCAGGGAGTTGGGTCGGTGGCAGAATTAATGATGGAGCTCTCGTGTGTCTTTGTTGAATAACGGAGCGTGTTCCAGTGTTTTGGTGGCTCAGGAGCGGCGCTGGGAGCGGCGGTGGGAGTGGCGTGGTACCTGCCTGCGTGCAAAGGCAGTTGTCGCGGCTGAGGAGCGGGAATGGGTTTGAACACGGGACTGTAAATACACAACGCGTTTCCCAGCATATTAAAAAGAAATCATGTTTCCTGGCAGCCTCTGTCCTTGACCATGAGAAATGAGGTGGTCAGTGTTGCAAACCCAGCCAAGTGAGTGCTGGAAGCGGATTCCTCCCCCACCGCCGTGGGGAGAAGAGCTGCAGTCATAGAATCGAGGAGTGGTTTGGGTTGGAAAGGACCTCACAACCCATCCAGTGTCACCCCCTGCCATGGGCAGGGACCCCTCCCACTGGGTCAGGGGGCTCCAAGCCCCATCCAACCTGGCCTGGAACACCTCCAGGGATGGGGCAGCCACTGCTGCTCTGGGCAACCTGGGCCATCTTGCACAGCAGTGCTGTGACCTGCGCAGCTGCATTCCGGTGCCGTACCGAACACCTACACCGAGATCTTCACAGTTTGGGCTTGAAGGGCCCAACTGGAGTGACCTAATGGGTAGGAACAGGTAGGAACTGGAGCTCCAGAGGAAATCCCGCTGGAGAAGCGGGGGAAGTGGGGTGGGATGCGGCTGTGAAATGTGCTTCACGCCGGGCAGGCAGCAGCGCAGGCTCTGCCAAGAGACTCCGTGCACACCATTAGCACCTTTAGGGTGCCCAGAGCCTCTTCCTGCTCCAAGCAGAGGCTTGTACAGGAGAAACACCTTCCTGCCAGTTGTTCCACCACAGGGCAGTGTCCCTCCACCCCCCACCAGCGGGGTCTGGGGGGATATGGGGTGAGAAGACTCCTGCCAAAACCTTCCTGAACCTCCTCCTGCACCCAAACTGGGGCACGGAGGCTTGCTGGTGACTTCCAAGTGGTGGGGCCATCCTCCTGACCTCCCTTAGCACCCCTGCCTTTCCTTGACTTCGGGAAGTGCATTCCTCCCCCTGGTTATGCTCCTCCAGCCTTCTGCTCCATGGATGGAGTAAACCACCCCTCGGTGCCCCCTGGGGCTCTGGTCTTGGCAGGGAGCTGGGGTTTGACCTGTCTTGGGGCAGGAGAGCTCAGGGGATGCAGGGTGGGGGCTTGGGCATGAATGGTGCTTCCAGCCACCAACCCCCTGGAGAAAATGAGCGGAACCAGTCGTGGGCCAAAGGCTTTTATTGCTGCGGGGCCTCTCGGCCCTGCCAGCTCCCAACCAAGGGGGGCGGCATGGATGGGACCCCCCCTCCCCCCAGCAGCTGCTCAGGGCTGGATGAGCACCGGGTGCCTCTGCCGCACGGTGACAGTGAAGGGCCGCGGCTTCAGCGCCAGCCCATGAACGCAGTCCATGGTGAGGTTCTCTGCCGGGTTGGCGTGGAAGGAGCACTGGTGGAGGAGGATGGCAGTGAAGAGGAAGAGCTGGAGCTTGGAGAGCTGGTCACCGATGCAGCGCCGCTGGCCAGTCGAGAAGATCATGACGCTGCTGGCCCGGTCGCGGTCCAGGTGCTGCTGCGCATCCAAGAAGCGTGTAGGGTCGAAGCGGTGCGGGTCGGGCCATTTGCTGCAGTCGTGGTTGACCGACCACTGGTTGATGAAGACCACGGTGCCCTTGGGGATGTGGAAGCCCTCGAGCTCCACGTCCTCTGTGGTAGCGTGTGGGATGGTGATGGGCACAAAGCTGCTGTAGCGTAACGTCTCGTAGATGAAGGCCTCCAGGAGGGGCAGGTTGGGCCGATCCTCAGCCGTAGGCAACCGGGAACGTCCCACCACCCGGTCCAGCTCAGCGTGGATGTTCTGCTGGAGCTGCGGGTGCTTCAGCAGCAGGAGGAGGACCCATGAAAGTGCCGTGGATGTGGTGTCCTGCCCCGCACCAAAGATGTCAGTCATGGCACCATCCACGTCCTCAGGCCCCAGGTCCTCAGGGAACCTCTCACCGTGCTCCACAGCGGCGATCATGACATCGCTGATGTCACGGAGGATGCGTGGGTTGAAAGTCTGCCGGTGCTGCGCTACCTTGGTGTGCACGAAGCTGTGCAGCTCCTGGTTGAGGGCCTGGAAGTCATGGAAGATGCTGCGCACCGGGTTGGGGAAGCGCAGGAGCCAGGGCAGCACATCCACCATGCTGCCCGCACCCACCGTCTGCCCAAAGCGGTCATTGCGACCCAGCAGCGCCGTGAACTCGCTGTCGGTGTGGCTGTAGCGGCGGCCAAAGCAGAGGGCGCAGAGGACGTTGGCGTTGGCCACCACCAGGAGCGGGGAGGGCTCAAAGTAAGCTCCATCCTGGCTGCACCGCAGGAAGAGCCGGATGAGGTCCCCCGCCTCGGCCACCACATGCCGCTCCACCTCGGCCGCCGTTGAGCGTGCACGCAGGGCGTTGTGGGCCAGACGCCGACGTGCCCTCCACTGGGGTGAGCAGGACCCGAAAGCAACGCTGCGCCCTCCGGACACCAACTCGAAGGACGGGAAGTCAGGGCGGCCAGCAAAACGGGCACCTGAGCTCACCAGCGCCCGCCGGATGGCCACCTCGCCGTTAAGGACCACCACGCGCCGGTGTCCCAACCGCAGCTGGAAGACGGTGCCGTAGCGACGCGCCAGCCGCCCGAAAGCCAAGTGGGGCAGGCGGCCCAGCTGCAGCGCGTTGCCCACCAAGGGCCAAGAGAAGGGGCCCGGGGGGCTCCGCTTGCCCAAAACCTCTCTCTTGGTGCCACTGCAGCACCGGGTCCTGGCCAGGAGCAGGAGGGCACCGAGCGCCAGCAGCAGCAGCACCAGCCCCATGGCCACCCCATTGGGGCTCCCCACCACGCTCATGGCCATGGTCCTTCTGCACGAGCTGCTGCTTGGAGCTGCTTTATAACCACTTCCGAGGGGGCCGAGCTCTTCCCTCCCCCGGAATGTCCCCAGCCCCCCCAGCTCCAGAGGGGGATGAGCAGAGCCCGCTCGGTGCCGCAGACCCCGACGGGGCACTCGCAGAGCCGGGGCGGGAGTAAGAGAAGAGGGTGGGGGTGTTTGGAAAAGGAGGGGGGGTCTGGGTTTGCTGCCTGGCGGGAGCTCCGCTGTGCGAATGGGGAGAGGCAAAGAGCAGCCAAAGTCAATTAGGAAGGGCAGGATTTGTACATTTATAGAATATCGACCCCTTTATCCCCCCAAAACCAGAGCTGCCTCCCTAAATGTGGGGCATCAGAGCGCGGGGTGCTCGATGTCCACTGTCCCCATGCAGCTCTTTCCCCTCTTTCCCATTTCCCCACCCAGGGCTGCAGAGGGCCCCTCAGCACTTGCGGTTTTTGAGAGCCTGGCCCCACGCTGCGGCTTTTCAGTGGAATTTGGGCTCCGGGAGGGTTTTTGTGAGTCTGGCGCTCGATGTCGGCTGATCCTGACCGGCCTGTGGTCCTGAATGTCACCTCGTCCTGAGCGTCACCGGGGCTTGGGAGTCAGAGGTGAGGCTGCGCGTACCGGCTGGGATGGGGTGGGTGGGATGCAGGGATGTAGCCACATGTCAGGTTTGTTACCCTGGGTGCCAGAGGTGGGGCTGCGGGTACCAGCTGGGACGGGGTGCAGGACACGTGGCTGCATTCCGTGTTTGCTGCCCTGCCCTGGGTGCCGGGGTGAGGCTGTGCGTACCGGCTGGGCTGGGATACAGGCACGCTTTTGAGTTTCTGCCCTGCCCTGGGTACCAGAGGTGGGGCTGCAGGTACCGACCGGGACGCGATGCTGGGATGAAGTTCAGGTTTGCTGCGTTACCGGGCAGGTCAGAATCTCTCTTGGTCCCCTGTTCTCCTGGCTCCCGCCTGTGGGGCCGCCACCCCTGCCTGCTGCTGCCGAGCAGCTTGGTCCAAGTGCCCGGCAAGTGACAAAATGGGTCATTTTCATCAGGCTTTTCCGTGCCCTTCGCCCTTTGCACGCGCTGCTCAGCGCTGCGCCCTGCGATGCTGAAGAAGAAGGTCTTGCCGAGTCAAACAGGGGAAACAGACGGTGCTGCAGGGATTTCTGTGTTTGCTGTGACACTGGGGATGTGTCGCCTTCCTGCCGAGCACCTGTCCCCACTTCTCACCTCCAGAAGATGCTCTGCCTTCGGCTGGTGTGGGAGCAGCATCCCTGGCACAGCCTCTCATTGTCTCTGCGTGCGGATGGGTCCCGATGCTGCTTCCAAAAGGAAAACCGGATTTCTTCTAAAGAAAGGAATGTTGAGGTTGGTGAGAAAAGAGAGAGAGCAGAGTGTGCGTGGTCTGGTGAAACGGCCGTGGCACAGCGTGGGTTGTGCTGCTCCACAGCTAAATTAGAGGAAGGAGGGGTTGAAGAGGAGCTTTCCCAGGTTTGATGCCAACTGTGATTGCCGGTGGGTGCCATCACCATTCACGTCCCCATGTGGTGAGTCCTGGGGCTGGCGAGCACCACGGATCACACGTGCTCCAGCTGGACCACGGCCACGGAGACACAACCCCCCCTTGTTCCGTGCTGGTGTTCCTGGAGGAGCCGGGGAGCCAAAAGCGCAGCCCTGGGGGGTTCAGAGACGGGCGGAGAAGCAGCGTTTGCCCGTGTGGAGCGAAGCCGGGGGGGCCGCGCCCGCAGGTGCCTGTAGGGGTTCCTCGTGGCGTTCAGACGCTGCCCCGGAGAGTTCATCGTTCCAGGAAGGATCCTGTGATTTCTGTGCTTCCCTGTGAAAACTGGCATTTCTGGGGGTTGCGTGCGAGCTCGGTGCTGGGCAGTGGGCATTGTCCTGGCGAGTCCCAAGGAACACGGACACAGCCCCAAATCCCAGGTGTGCACACAGGAAGAGCCGCGGTGTAGGGGTGATGCAGAGCACCCCAAGCCGCCGTCCAGAGCGTTCCGAGCGGCCCGAGCTGGCGCTGGGAGGAAGCAGGGAGCGCACTGAGCCTTCTCCCTCCCTCCGGCAGCTCCGTTCCAGCCGCGGGGTTTCACACCTTGTAACATTCCAGCGTCGTCTGTGCCATCAAATCTCATTTTTCAGGAATAAAACCTCCCAGCGCACGGCGTTTCGTGCTGTCAGGGAAAGCCTTCATCTGCTTCCTCGTATCGGGGCGTGCGGAGCAGGAACGCTGCCTTGGATTCCGCTGCAGGGTTTGTGTTCCCGCAGCGGGAAACGCCGCTCTCCGGCTCCGGGCGTCGCTCGGGGCTGGGCTGCCGCTCCCGGTGCGGGGCTGCAATTCCTTCAGTTTAACCACACATCCCTAACGCTGCCCTCCGCCCGGGGTGGCGTCGGGGATGCTGCAGCGCTGGCGGGGGAGCGGAGGGGTTTCAAAGTGGGTTGGTGCCACCAAAGGCGCAAATCCCTTCGCCCGGCTGAAGGAAAACGAATCCTGCAGGAACAGGGGGAAATCGGAAACTTCCCCAGCTGTTTTCCACCCCGAACCCGCTGTGCCGGAGCGGCTGCAGCCAAAGCGTCCCTGACGCCAGGTGGGATCGCAGACTCTTGGAATGGGATGTGCTGGGTTGGAAGGGACCGCAAGGCTTTGCTGGGTTCTTCCTCTCAGTTTGGTTGGGCAGAGGGCAGCGAAGAAGGAGCTGGGGCTTCCCAGCCCAGCAGGGTTCCTGGGCTGGATTTAACCAATTCCAAATGCCGGAAAAAATCAGCCAAGGATGAAAACTTCGGTTCAGTCTTCGCAGCGCTGGGAATGCCTCGTTAAGCTGCTGAATAATCATTAATTAAGCTGTTGCTATTAATAATTAAATTCTCCCTTTGAAAAGGCAACAGAGGCTCCTGCAGGGGTTGGGTCCCTCCCTGCTGGGGGGTCAGGGATGGAGAGCGGCTCCCCGGGGCTGCCAGGTGCTGGGACGCGTTGGGGCGCTCCGGGTTCAAATGCTCTCCCGGCCGAGAAAAAAGGGCCCTGGGGGCTCCTGCGGGAGCTCCCATCGGATACGGAAACCTTTAGTTTTGTGACATATTTATTTATGTGTGTGTGTATTTTTGGTTTATTTACACTTCCATAAAAGCCATTGTGCGGCTGAGCAGCCGTCTGGAAAGGTTAGGGTGGAACTCCTTACGAATACATGGCTGTAGATATTAAAAATTGTATTTATGTGTTTATTTTTCCCTGTCCCTGGCCCAGCACCGCGGATGGGTTTGAAAACTGCGGCTCTGTGTCCCTGCTTGCCAGCGAGGGAGCCTTTGCAGCCGACTCGGCCCCGCTGTGCTTACCTGCACAGGTATTGACATAGAAATGTGTGCATGGAAACCAGGTAACTGCAGAAATGCATAAATATAAATCAATACAAATCAATATAAATCAATATAAATAGAAAAATATGTAAAAATAAATAAATATAGATAAATAGGTAAATATATATAAATAAACATATAACTATATCAACATATAAACACATAAATGTAGAGAATGTAAATATATAAAGGCATAAATGTATAAATACATTAAAATATAGATATACAAGTATGTGCTTAAATATGAATATATAAATGGGTGCTCCCTCCCAGGCAATTCCACCTTTGCTATCTCAGCTTCCAGGTGCCCCTCAACTCTGCTGGCCACTTACAGGCAGTATTGCCTTTTATCCCCACTTCTTTTGCTCCTCGAGGGCTCTCTGGAGGCGCAGCCAAAGCCCCGCGCTGCCGCCCGCTGCGGTGGCTGGGGCTCAGTGGCCTCACCTGGCCCGCCAGCCTTCCCAAGCACCTGCAGCTGGGCCGGATCCGGGCGCCGCACCTGCTCGGTGGCTCAGGGTGGTGTGGCTGCCGCGGGGGTTCCGGCGCTCCGGTGCCCTTCGGTGCGGTCAATCCTGGGGAGCAGAAACAGAGGAATGGGCTTCAACCACACTTCTGGGGTCTCCCCCCTCCCCTCCTCCTCGAACCCTTGCTGGGCTGATCTTTGCCTTCCCTGGGCAGGGGCGATGCCAGAGCTCACTCTGTGCCCATCCCAGCTGGGTGTCCGAGTGGGGAATACGCGCCTCTGCTTCACCTCTGGCTTTCCAATATTGTAATGTATTATAGTATATTTATTATATCATGTCATGTCATGTCA
>VWPV01030036.1:0-52226 GCA_013389885.1 Geococcyx californianus | reverse complement strand
AGGAACAAGTGGAAGCGGCAGCTCTCGGCGGAGCTGGAGGCGGCCAACCTGGCGCACGCCTCGGCGCAGACTCTGGTGGGGATGCCGCTCGTGCTCAGGGACAACTCCCTGCTGCGGGTGCCCGTGCCGCGCTCCATCGCCTTCCCGGCGCCCCTCTACTACCCCGGCAGCAACATCTCCGCGCTGCCGCTCTACAACCTCTACAACAAGATCGACTACTGAGCAACTCCGCCCGCCCCCTCGGGGCTGCGGTGGCACCGGGATGGCACCTGGATGCCCCCGGGGTGGACAGGGATGGCACCTGGATGCCACCGGCATGGGACCGGGACGACAACAGGATGGCACCGGGATGGCCAGGGATGGACTGGGATGGGGATGGTACCCATATGGCACTGGCATGGACAGGGATGGCACCGGGATGGACCGGTGTGCTCTCCCGGGGGCTCCGTGCGGGGGTCTCGGTGCTCCTCGGCGGTGGGGACTCCGAACGGGACTGATGTGAGGGGCAGGGAGAGCCCCCTCCCCGCTGATCCTGACACTTGAAAAGAGAAAAAAAATAATTAAAAAAACGTTATTTCAGATCTGTAAATATTTTTAAAGAAAGAAAGAAAAAAAATAAAAGGTTTTTAAGCCTGGTTTGTAAAGGTGGCAGCTCCGTCGCGTGTCCCAGCGGGGCCCGGCAGGTACCCTCCGCCTCCCAGGTCGTCTGGAAAAGCCACCGGCGCCACGGGAACGCAGTCCCTTCTGGGCTTCTGGAGGGAGGGATGGACGGAGGAACGGAGGGAGGGAGAGACGGATGGACGGAGGAATGGAGGGAGAGGTGGAAGGAGGGACCGGACCCGCGGGGCAGCGGGGGACGCCGGGGCTCCGGTGTTTTCCCGCCCTCTGCTCGTTATTTCGTTTCCCGCAGGGAATCCCGCCGGGGCTGGGGATGCTCGCAGCGGCGACAGAAGAAAAAGGCGAGAAATGAACCACCCGAAGGGACAAACGAGGTGATTTTCGGTGCCTGGGAACGGGGCGCCTCTCCCAGCAGAGCCGGGATCCGTAGCCGCACACCGGGATGCTCCCGGGGCTGCCCGGGGCGCCGAGGGCAGCAATCACCGGTGCCGGGAGCCCGTGCCGCCGCCCTGACCTCTGGACCGGTTTGCAGGGCGAATAATTCGTGTTTCGGGGGAGTAATTTTTATTTCGGGGCAATAATTCGTATTTCATGGGGGATAATTCGTATTTCAAAGAGAATAACTCATGCTTGGGGTGAACAATTCGTGTTTCGGGGCGATAATTCGGATTTCGGAGGAGATAATTCGTGTTTTCCCGTTAACGTTATCGCAGACTCGGATGAGCTCTCGCTGTCCCTTCAGCCCCGCTGGGACCTTCCCGGGACTGGGGCCGCCCGTTTGCCTCCCCGGGCCCAGCAGCCTCCCCGGAGCCTCCGTTACCTCTTGGTGACGCGGTGGACTACGAACTTCAGCGGACCACGAGCCCCGCTGGACTACAAGCCCCGGCATGCCCCGCGGCACGCCCGGATCGCACTTCCGCTTGTTCGAACCGACCAATGCGAAGGCAGCGCGGGAGCGTGGGGGCGGGGTACGCGGCGCTGCGCATGCGCATTGGCTTGCGCGGCGGCGGCTGTGGCGGTTGTGGCTGAGCGCGCTTGCGGGCCGCGGTGCGGAGGTGAGGCTGGGAACGGGGATCGGGGTCAGGGCCGGGATCCTCCGGGCGGGGCGAGGCCGCGGGGGCCTGCGCGGCGGGCAACGCTGAGGCGGAGCGGGTCCTGCGGCCTGGCGGCGGCGTCGCCTCCCCTCATCCACACCGGGCCCCAGGGCCTCTCCGCCCCGCGCTCCTGCCGCCCCTCGCCCTCTCCCGCCGGCCTCTCCCCCGCGCTCCCGGCCGCTCCTGCCATCCCCTCGGTCTCTGCCCCCGCGCTCCTGCCGATCCCGGTCTCTTCCTCTGGCCTAACGTGACGCCCCGGGCTCTGCCGCCATGCTTCTGCTGCCCCTCAGCTTCTCCCGCCGGCCTCTCGGGCCCCTCTGCTTCTCCCGCTCGCTCCCCACTGGCCTTTTGGGTTCCACCGGCTTCTCCCGCTCTCCCCCGGTCTCTCCCACGGTGCCTCGGCCTCTCCCGCCGTTCTGCCAGAGCGCCCCGGCTTCGCGCCCGTCCCCCCGTGAGGCCGCGGGTGCCCGAGCCGCTCCGCCGCTCGCCTCGGCCCGCCCGCAGCTCTCGGGTCCCTTTCTCATTTCCCGTTCTCTCTCCTCGCCGCAACCGGCAGCATCTCCTGCATCCCGCCCTTCTCCTCCGGGACCGGACTACGAGAGCGACCGTGCCTCTGACACCCCGGTGCTTCCGTGACCCGCCGCTGCGGCAGGAGGAAAGCTTTTTCTTGGCGTTGCGTGGAGCCTGGAGAGGAGCTCGGCAATATGAAAACGGTACCGTTAATGTCTGCGTGCCAGAGTGGCAGCCTGTTCGCCCTGACATTTCCAACATAGTGGCCTGATCGGTTTGAGAGACCTTGCAAGCAGTGAGGTGATAGAGCTGTGGTGTTGAGAGGAGCAATAAAAACACTTATTTCCTGTCTGCTCCATAAAAACAAGCTTTCAGGAATGGTAGAATTGCGAAGGTGCACTCTGTGTTTAAGTAATCGTGTCAGATTCAGTGGTGTGCATCTTCCCTAAAACGCCTTCTTTGTAATTATTGCTCGTGGTACTTGAAAATTTCACCAGGATGTTGTTGTTTGCAGTGGGCAGGGCTGTTTTGTTGTTTGCGATCGCATTTGTGCAGCAGTTGTGTTTGTGGAAATGTGCACGGTACTTTGTGTATTTTATTTTGTTTTGGTAACATGTACAAATTAGGATGTATTTAAATTTTGGGTTTTTTTTTTTACTGTATTTATGTGGATTAAAAGTATCTTTGGGATATCCTTCCTGGTTTGTGGTGCGAGTGCTGCATTTGCTTGCTTTGGGGCTGCTTTGTAACTGTTGTCCCAGGCACCTCTGGTCCTCACGTGTTGTTTGAGGTTTCTGACATGGTGGGTGAGACAATTTGCACATCTAGTTCAATTCTCGTATTTGGTTTGAATTCCTTTAGATTTTTTGTCACTGAAGTGCTCACTGAGGTACATTTCACCTTTTAGAGTGTGACAGAGGGAGGTGCTGCCGAATTCTCCCCAGCGTTCATCTAGGCATATGTGTAGTACATTCCCAGGCATATCTCTTTTGCCCAGTATTCCCAGAGCAGAGCTTAAAAAGAGGTTAAGAAAGAAGCTTTTATTTCCCGTTCATTGAAGGCTTTTTTCCCCTTGCTCCTTGTTTAAATAGCAGGAACAGCACTGCATGTTTCCATAGTGGGGTGGATTTTTGAGGAATATCTTGCAGAGCATCCACCACAGTTCTCATTTAGGAGAATTTTTCAGTGTAGGGAAAGTGTCGTGCTCACATTGTGGTACAACTTGAGGATTGTTCAGTTACTGACAAGTGCTAAATGAGAATAATTATGCACTAAATTTGAACCTCATCTGCTTTTTCTCTCTTGATTTATTCCCAGAGGTCTGATCTTACTCTTCAGTTGTACGGGCAAATTCAGGGGTGATAGTGTTATAGAACATCTGCGCTAGGTACTTCTCTGGCCTTTCAGCCTAAGGGGAGTGTGCTGTTGAAGCTTTCTGAAGCCTTAAAACAAGTTTTGGTTGGTTTATACATAACAAACAGTTTGAGAATGTTTCTAAGGTCCATGCTGCTTTCCCAGCTGAAATTTACTGCTCAAAGACTCTTGGAGTTCTGTATTTACAACTATCTCATCCTGTGAATCGAGTGCTGCTGTTACCTGCAGAGCCATTGATCTGTCATTGAATTGGTGATTTCATTTTCCTGTCGCACCATGTTTGTGTGTTTGCTCTGCATTTCAATATCCCACAAAGCAGAACTTCCTGGTTTTATCCAACCTTCTTTAGACTCTGAGAGGGAAAACCAGTCTTAAAGGTGTTTCACTGGAGGTATTGAAGCCTAAGGAGGGAAAAGTTGCAAAACGCCTGGAACTATTTAGATGACCCAGTTACGGTTCTTGGAAGTACATGGCAGTCTTCCCAAAGCAGAAACAAACCCATGCTTGCTGTTGGAGTTTTCAAATCAGATCCCTTTCAGCCTGCTTGTGGTTTTTAAAGGAACTTCTGAAAGTTCACAGTAATGTGTGACTATTTACTTTTGAAAAGACAGTTGCATACACAGTAGTGTGGGAGAAATGCATTTGTAGGAAACAATATCTAATAATAAGAAAAGAATAAGATAAGAAAATAAGAAAAAATAGCCTTTTTATACTGTTTATTCCATGTTATGATTGATGTTTAAATTTAAAAGCTCTCTGCAGGGGGAGGGATTTATTGAAGTTTTATACATGTATGAGTTTTAGTGTGTTTGTCAGTAACCTGGGTGTTCTGAACTTAATGTGTAAAAGCCAGTGAACTTTTCAGTTCTGCAGTGCGTTCCCTTTAAGCTGGGTGCGCTGGCTGAGCTGCCAGGCGCACGTCTTTGTTATTACTAAAATTGTTGCTGTGCATTGTTATCTTTTCTTCAGATGACGGGATCAAACGAATTCAAACTAAATCAAACTCCAGATGATGGTATTTCATCAGTGAAGTTTAGTCCAAATACATCTCAGTTTCTGCTTGTTTCATCCTGGGATACAACTGTCCGGCTCTATGATGTTCCTGCCAACACCATGAGACTCAAATATCAGCATTCCGGAGCTGTGCTGGACTGTGCTTTTTATGTAAGTGCATGAGGTGGTTTATAGTTATTGTTTTATAGACATACAGTGCCCAAGGTACCTGAGAAATTGTCAGTCCCTGAAATTAAGGGGATAACGAAGTCCTGCCTGAAGTCTAGGTTAAAAAAAGCTGACTTCTGCCAATTGTTCGTCTTCAACTGAACTTCATTCTGCTCCTAAATACAGCTATTTCCCTTGAAGAATGTAGGCACACAAGGAATTTACTTCTGGTAGAAGTAGCAGGCAAAAGCAATGTGAGCTGGTTTGTGCTGCTTGTGCGGTGGCATGAATGGTGTGCATGTTTCTGACAGAGCTGCACTGGCAGCGCATCGCTAGAAATCGTTCTTCACCATAAATGCTCACAGCCAATTATTCTTTGCTTTTTTGCCTCCTCATACTGGGTTGTTTTGGAAACATAACAATGTTCCAAGTGGTGCGTTTACCAGAGACTTGATTTCTCTGTGTTTAATGCTCGATATTCGAAATAGGAACGGTTGGAGTTTATTGGTGCTGCTTTTTTTTTGCTTGCCTTTTTTTTTTATAGAATTTTTTTTACATTGTGTTCTGCCCTGTCCTCCTGACTCGATCTGATTGTGCTACTGAGTGTTTTAAGGATTGGTTTAAATTTTTAATTCTACTTTTGCTTTTTACACTGAACATTTTGTCAGGTAGCTGAGCTTGTACTGCAGATCAACACACAAGTTCTCAAAATGGTTTCCAGTTTCCACATCAGTTTTAGAAGGAATACACAGTTAGGTGGAGCAGGCTTGAGTCGGTGGTCAATTAAGAATCAGCATGAGGTGTTGTGCTGTTACAGAAATAGAAATTATTTGATACAGCCTCCAACTGCCTTTATTTCTTTTAGTTTTAAATTAAAAAATATGTAGAGCTCAGAATTCTTTTAACATTTCACAAAGATGCCTGTCTACATCTGGGCCAGATCTTAACCCTTTGGGTCTTAATTCCCACCTTCCTCAAACTCTTGAGAGCAAGCCCTATGCTTGGAGATGGAGAGATGAAATGTACAGCTGACAGGGGAACATAAGGCATGTTGTAAGGTGAAATATTTTCCTTTATAGGACCCTACTCATGCCTGGAGTGGAGGATTAGATCAACAGCTGAAGATGCATGATCTGAACACGGACCAAGGTGAGCAGATTGGATGTTGTAAGTGGGCTCAACACCTGGCCTAAGCTTTGGATTTATACACTTACATGAGTGGAATATGTTTTAGGTGAGGGATATGTGCTTAAAGTCGTAGCCTCTGTTGCCTTGTCAGTGTCAGTGCTCCACAGTCTCCTTTGCTGTGCAGCCCTCTGCTTGCCGAGGCACTGAACGAGGCCTTGTTTCTTACTGTGTCATTGGAGATTGTGCTGTAACACCTTTAGCTGAAGGACTTAGTCTGTGGCTGCCAAACTGAGGGTTTAAACTGTTCTGTGATGAATATTCTTTGATTTATTTCCCATATGTATTTGTTATTTACTTATTTTAAGGTGAAAATGGAGGAAAAAGAAATAGCCTTGTGCTTGTCACACAGTTGGTTTAAGGTTTGCATCATGTGCACCTTTATCTGGCACAGTCGCAAGGGGTCCTGTAAGGACCACCGAAAAGCACGGGAGTGCTTGCCAGTCTGCCAGAAGGTTTGGTAGGTGCTTGTAGGATGCTGTGAATTGCATTTCTGATGATAATCCCGCTTGGCCATTGGCTGCTGGGTCTCACTAAGGGGGCATTTAGCTAAGCTGGACTAAAAGCTAGCCTGTCATTTTCCAGAGGTTTGTGGTTGAGGCATGTTTAGAACATCTCTCACACATGTGGCATGACGTGTACAAAGCTTTTGCTTTGCCAGACATCACGGCCTTAAGCTACGTTTTGTTTTTAACAAACATTGATTGGAAGTAACCCCATTCCAGTGCCTCTTTGGTGTGAAATGTGGAGCTGGTTTGTCTGACTTTTCTGTGTGTTTGTATGGGTGTTAACAAGAAAAGTGAATCTTGGCCTGAGACAAATGATGTCACCAGGACCAGCTGAGAGCCAGGGCTTGAGAAACCTTTGTGTGCAGCTATGTTATGGAAAAGGTCAAGTAATTCTATTATAAATGTCTTTATATAAACTTAATATTTTTATTAATATACAATAATAATTCCCTCCCTTTCTCTTGTCATAATGTTAATATGTACCAGCTGAAGTTGCTTTCTGTACTGATGTCTGTGCCACAGGAGTGAAGCCATTTGATACCGAGCACCTCTTCCTGCCTCTAAAGATCTCTCTGGCTGCCTCCAGTTGTTAACTTCCTTTCTTAATCTCAGGAGGCATAAGTTTAAATTGACCATTCTTGATCTCTGCCAAAGTTAGTCGCATCCTCAGAAGCGCACCCCTAAAGTTGCTCTGAGCGTATCAGTGCGCCTGGGGGAATGTCATGAAAGAGCGTGTTCGTCTTTGTTCACAGTAGCAGGTCCTTTTTTTATTTGACGTGTTTTGGCTGTTTGTAGAGCCAGTAAAGTGACAGTTTATTGTGGTTTGTTCCAGAAAACCTCGTTGGTGCCCATGATGCTCCCATCAGGTGCGTTGAGTATTGCCCAGAAGTGAACGTCATGGTGACTGGGAGCTGGGATCAGACAGTTAAACTGTGGGATCCCAGAACTCCTTGTAATGCAGGGACCTTCTCTCAGCCCGAAAAGGTACGTATGGAATGCTGTGTTCTGGGTGGTTAAATAATGCATCCAGTGGCTGTCAAACATGACCATGTGGGGCACTGCATTTAATGAACTCAGTTTGGAAAGCTGTGAAAATGTTGCATTGATATTAAGAATACATTTTGATTTTAGGTGTAGACTTTGAGCTCTCATCAACAGGAGAGTGTAACTTAATCTTAGCACTCCTGACGGATGGACCAAATTCTGATTATTTAAAACAAACTTGAGGAAGGAAAACCAAACAAACCAGCATGTGACATGGATGCAGTCATTAATAATCTTTGGCTTAATTGCAATGTGTCCAATCTGTTTCCTGAAAGGTTAAGACTTCTGGGTATACCACATCCTGACAGTCAGAAAGTCTGACTGGTTTGAAATGTGCAGAGAGATGCAATAGGAGGCCTGTAATGTTGCCTGACATAATATTATGGGGTTTTTTTATATGAAAAGACTGCATAGAAATGCCCGTGTTGTAAAGTCCCTGTTGTTACGCCTGGTAAATTTTATGTTGTCCTAATGCTAAATCCTCTGTCCTAAAGAGAAATAAGGTGAACTATAATGCCTTAAGCTTTTTGTAACAGTTACATGGAGTGCTGATTTCTGTACTGCTTACAGTGATGTCACTGCCAGACTTACGGGACAAGAACTACTTGGGTTTTTCAGACTCCCAGACACGAGCTGGGTTGTTGAATAGCTTTACTTATGAATATTTCTTTTGCCTATCCCTCTTTAAAATTTCATTTTTCTGTCACGTCTTGTTGAGTCACAGTTCTGAGCCATCATTGCGTTCCTTACTGCATCTTGTAGCGATTGCTTCTGTTACAACATAGCAGCATCTGCTTCTGGCTAGAACTTTGTTCAGGGTGAAGGAACTGCAGTCTTTCGGGTTCTGATTTATAGTTGTGTGTAGCATGTAAAGAGCTGTGATGAATCACTGACAGGGTGTCACATAACGGGCAGTCGTGGTGAATCAAGGTGCTCATTGGTTCAACAGGGTTCATTATGTCATTGTTGTAATACTGCCTTGACAAATGTGTACACTGCTCGCCTGCGTGACAGTGGTTTTGTTTGATTGATGATTGTGCAGTGTAGAAAGAACCCTCACTGTACAGGTGTGACATCAGTTTGTGAAGAAGCTTTAGGATATTTGATGTTCCTGATGCCTTTGTTTGGATGTACACAAACACACTTTATAAAATGTTTATTCATTTTTACATTGATAACAAAGGGAGATTTGAAGGACTGTCCTGTTAAAGTGAGTGACTACTGTTGGCTCAAAGTTTGCTTGCCCTTTTTATGCAAAAGTGGGATTTGGCAGTTAGGATGGCTCCTTTGTGAACATTTAAAACATTTCCTGTCTTAAGACCTCAGCATTAAGAGGGAGTTTGATAACTGTGTTTTAGAGCAAGGATGGTTGCTGAGTGCATGTGGGTTGGTTAAAGGGCAGTTTGTTTATGTGTCCATGTGCGTGTCTCTGTGTACATATTTATACATGTACGAATACGCTCACACCCTCCCACTGTGCCTTAGGTTTTTTTATTAGAAATTAACTTTTGAAAACACCTTTTCTCCACAAATATTTATAGCAAATGAAAAGCTGTTGTATCTGATGTCTCAGTGCAGTTCTACCAAAACCCGATAGCTTTGTTGGCTTTATCAGAGAACAGAGAGTGGAACTGGGTGCTTGAGTGAGATTATACTGCACGTGCTGGAAGTAAACAGGGTCATTCTGGCAGGGTCCCAGGTCTCTTGCACTGTTAATTCTTGATCTGAGGTGTGTTCAGTATCTGTTTCCGATGTGTTTAGCTGCATTAGATCGTTTTCACAGTTTGCTCGTTAGCACCTCGGTGACAGGACAGTTGTAGGTAATGGATTCCATCTTGCTTGTGTGTCAACAAATTATGATTCACCTGACAGCACAGAGGTTTTGACTGCGCTTCTTTTCCTTAATGTTTCCATATTCACTGAATCCCAAGTAATAGTTGGAATCGGGACGATTTGTATGCTGAATATTTTAATGAGAAATTTGATGAGCGAAGATCGTAGACTCTGATCCAGTTTTTGGCCTAGAGCTGAAATTTCAAGCCACAGTCTTGCGATGATGTCAAGCCTATTGCTTCCTTCAGTTTCATTTTATTAAAGTATACAAAGTACTGCTTTTTTAATGACTTCTTGGCAGTTTATTTCCCTTTGTTAATATGGAGCTCAGCTTGAAGGATTCTATTTACAATGAAAAATAGTATTACCAAATGGAGAGAAAATGAGAAGAAAATGTGTGGTGTGGTGTTGTAGGACTGACCTGCAGGATTGTGGGAGTGGGGAATGTGAGCTGGGCAGGTGAATACCAGTACCCATGCCCTCTGTTCCCCACATTGTTTTTTTGTTTTTTCCTTTCACCTTTACATATCCTGTAAATGTAATGCTTGAAACAAAGTTTGAGGAAAAGTTGAATAATACAAATTTCCCTTTTGAACTGTAAATAAATCTATCTGAACACATGTAGTATTTGGAACATGGATAGCTCCAACAAGGGGAGCAATCTGATGTGTGGCAGATTTCTTAGATGTTGCTAACATCTGAGGACCGGTAGCTGAACAAATGTGCTTGATTTACAGTTCTGCAAGTGCATATTTTATTTATTTCCCCTCTGTTAGTTACGTGCAGTGTGGGGCTATGATGGGTTGGATTGTTCAGGTGTGTGCTAGGGACATAGGTAAAGGTGAGCTTTTAGAATGCTCTGTCAGTGTCTTGTCACCAACCAGCTGAACACCACTTTTGTCCCAAATTTGAGTTATAAATTGAAGCTAAAGGGAATTCTGCAGCCATGGGTGTCGTTGTGGATGTCACCTTGTTATTTCCTGTTGCTGATATTTTGGTTTGTACAAAGAACCATGGATATCTGGGCTTATAAGTACTAAATATTGTAACTTTGTTTTTTCAAAGGTGTACACGCTTTCTGTGTCTGGAGACAGACTGATTGTCGGGACGGCCGGGCGGAGGGTGCTGGTGTGGGATTTACGGAACATGGGTTACGTTCAGCAGCGCAGAGAGTCAAGCCTGAAATACCAGACTCGCTGTATCAGAGCATTTCCAAACAAACAGGTACGGGAACAATGTCAGAGTTTATATTCCTGCTGGGTGTTCTTTAGAAGAAATGGTGGTTTCTTTTTCAAGTTTCCTGCATCTTTATCTCATTTTAGAATATTCCTGGTCTTAAAAGTTTTGAAATCAAACTCTAAGAGGAGAGGGGAAATAGTGTTGAGGCTCCTTGTTCCAAGTTAACTCTAATAGCACGTTTTAGGAATGCTTGCCAATGGCTTCCCAGCACATTGTGTTTTGATTTTCTTCTCTGTTTTGTCTCCTCCTTTTTTTTCTCATAAATAACCTATTTAATGCATTGCAATGCTGAGATGTAATTAAGAAACAAGCCAAAAAACCCCCGAAGTTACAATGAGAGAGAGGAAGATGGAATTGGCAGCTGCTCAGCAGCTTGTTGTGCTTTGTACATCTAGGTCCTTCAACAGGCTGTGAGCAGGGGCAGGATTAAAACTTATGGGGATGCTGTTTATATATTTTTCTTCCTCTTTTTTTTTTTTTTTTTTTTTTTTAAACATTCTTGAGTCTGTGACGTACTCGAGAACCCAGGGTCTGTTACCTGGGAAGAATTGTACGCTTTAGATGATGAGACAGCTGTTCCATGTAGGTTAACATAGCATATCTATCAGATTTCTCCTTCTGAAGCAATGCAGAGAGACGAGTTTTTTATGACAAACTCGTTTGGGAGGGAATTTTCCCATGTACGTAGTGATAGTACAGGAATTGGGAGACATACTTACTTGTTCTTGAGTGGGCATGAATGCTTTGTCCATTTTCAATCTTATTTTTAGCAGAACAAGCTGATCTTCCAGATTGTATTGTGTTATGGATTTTAAAGAACCTCACTATAGCTCAATATCATTGCAATCCTGCTTCTGAAAAGATCTATTATGGGCTTGACTCAGGAGTTATAATGAAAGCATCTCAGGTTGCTCTAAGTCAGGACTGTAATTAACGGGATAAGTGGACACCACTCATAATCAAGTTTCACTGAAAATACTATTTCCACTGGAGTGTTCCGTTGCTGGTATAAAGCTCTGAACTAATAATTCTAATGTAATTTGGAAACAAAACTGTCCCGTGAGTGTCTCTAACGTTGCAGATATTTAGGCCCTAGGGGACAGGTGGGCAAACACAAGAGGTTCTTAACTCTTAATGTTTTCCCCCAAATCAGCTTGTGTTTGGATCTGTGGGGGTAATTAAATCCTCACTGCCAGCTTAAAGCTATGAGGGAACCTCTCAGAAAGCTTTTTCCTGCATTACCTCTTTCTTAGAAACAGATGTTATTGATGGTGCTGTGGGTCTTTGGTAACAAAACAATTTCTGGTTGTACACAATTTGATACTATTTACATTTCACTTATGTGAATTTAGAGGGGTGTAAAGTAACTTACTGCTATCTGTTCTCCGGTTGTGAACTTCTAAGATGCGTCTCTCCATATTGTTTTGGTAGGGTTATGTGTTGAGTTCTATTGAAGGCCGTGTTGCGGTGGAATATTTAGATCCAAGTCCGGAAATCCAGAAGAAGAAATATGCATTCAAATGCCACCGCTTGAAGGAAAACAATATAGAGCAGATTTATCCAGTCAATGCTATTTCTTTCCATAATGTCCACAACACGTTTGCTACAGGTGGGTTCCCCTCTTCTTGTAAGGCTTCTGTTGGTTCCCTTAGATGTGATTTAAACAGCTCAGCCTTTACTGTGTAGGCCCTTTTTAAGCATTTAGATCTTATTTCTTGCAACATTTTAAAATTATTTGGTGCAATGAGGGCTTATTTCTTTAACGGGGACTTGGGGAAACATTTATGCATTTCACTGAATTACACAACTTTATAACCCTGTGTTTTTACTGACGAAATAATTCCAGGTAGCTTTCTCTTCCTCCCTTTTGCTGTATCTTTTGAGTCTCACTGTTTTCCTCAATTTACCAACAGTTTTCAAAAATTAATTTTCAGGTGGTTCCGATGGGTTTGTAAACATTTGGGACCCGTTTAATAAGAAGCGGCTGTGTCAGTTCCATCGGTACCCCACGAGCATAGCATCGCTTGCCTTCAGCAACGATGGAACCACCCTGGCGATCGCTTCTTCGTACATGTATGAAATGGATGACATCGAGCACCCTGAAGATGGTATCTATATTCGCCAAGTGACAGACGCAGAAACAAAGCCGAAGTGAGTGTGCTTCACCTGTGCTTGAGCCTTTCGGAGCATTCATCCCAGGACTTATTAATTTTCCTAAATTCATGAATAGCGGTATTGATGCCAGGAGATAGTGCAGCTTGACAGTAGGGCTGGTGTTGATTTTATCTCGTTCGCCCAAGCTTTCAATATCCGTAGGTTGATAGATGGCTGGGGGATAAAATTGTGCCTAGTTGGTTAGGAGGAGGAGAATGTCAAACCCTCATCCTTTGTGAAAAGGTGCTGTTATACGGAGCTGTGGAGTTATTGCCAGCTCTTGTGGCTTTGGGAGTTCAGTGAAGAATTCAGGAATAATTCTCTGAGTAAATGTTCCTGGGTTTGGATATTTCATACTTAGAATGAATGAAACCTTTACAGCCTGGGTGTGCTGTCACAGGTAGCAGTGAATCCGGATACTGTGCCAGGAGGGCTGTGTGAAACCAAGGAAAGCTTGCTCAGCTCCTGTGTGTTGGTTTACTGCGGCTCTCTGATAACACTTTCCTATTGTTGTTGCTGTCAAAATGGGACAGACTGATTGCTGGAGGTGAAAGATTTCTGTTAAGCTTGCCTTGACTTGAATGTGACATGGAAAAATGGCCATCGTGGTGCAGGATTGCGCTGCTCTTCCCTCTGCAGGCACAGGAGCAGCTGGTTTGGTTTTGGAATTCCTTTGTCATTGCTATTTCTTTTTTTCTTCTGGTACACAAACTGTCTTATGCTTTATCCAGTTGTCTCTTATTTAGTGTCTAAGTGGCTACACAAACAGACACACGTGAGTGATCAAAGTTCCTGAGTTTAAAACCTCAGAGCTTCCCCTCCTCCCCTCAGTGACTCGTGTGTTGCTTCGGTGCAGCCATGTTATCGCTGTGGAGATGAGGTGGGAGGTACAGCAGAACAAACACACCTTCCCTCACTGGGAGGGGTTTGTTCTGAAAGAGTTTTAATGCTCATGGAAAAAGAAAACTAGAAATACTTCAGTATTTATTGCTGGGCTTCCTCAGGAAAAAAACCCAACCCAAATAAGATATTTAAAGTTGATTTTTAAAGTCAATTTGCACTTGTTACGGATATTTGGGAGGGTTTCAAGGTAAAAGGTGCTAGGAGGATACTTGCTGCTGTTGGTGGTGTACTGGCACGAGCTGCTCTCAGTTATCTTTGTTCACTGCTAGTTATGGTTGCTAATTCTGTGGCTGCTTCGTTCTGCCGCATGAGGAGGTTAATCTACAATTAAACAATATTTCCTCTCGGCCCTCCATTATTTTCTGAAACAGATGGTTCTCCATTTCCTGGGCTGTTAAACACAGCAAGGTTAAGGTTAGACTCCTGGGAATCAGCTAGTTTTGAATCTTATTAGGCTGTAGAAGGAAAACTAATAAGAATACTCCTTAATAGAATTTTGTGACTGTAAACAATTATTTATTAGCAAACAATTGATCCCAGAAGGGCAAATTGTTCGAGTCAGTAATGAGCTGAGAAAAGACAGAGCATATCTGTGTATTTGGAAAATAATTGTAACGTAATTGCAATGCATTTAGACAGGCATCTTTTTGGACCTGTTTCTATCTTTAAATGAATTTCTGAAAACCTTAACAAGGTTTCTATGCTTTTCTGACATGTACAAGTCGCTTGTGCCAACTGTGGGGCAAGAAGACTGATACGTCCTTTTTAATGGTGCAGCAGAGTGACTCATCTCTGGTGTGCTCTAAAAATAAGTGACTTAGGACAGAAGACAAATAGTAGTTTCATAGTGATTCTTTTGCATATTAACTTGAACCAGTTAGCATTTCTGCACGATGCATTCTTAAATGCACTAAGATGGTGCCCCATGATGTAAAGAAAGCTTGGCAAGAGGAGCGTTTTGATCACCAAATTGTTATGTGTTGTATCTTGGCGTGAGTGAATGCAGCCTGTCTACACTTTGCTGCTTTTGTAGAAAGCTGAATGTTTTATCTGCTTATGATTACTCTAAACATTACTCG
Organism: Geococcyx californianus; assembly: GCA_013389885.1. Classification (NCBI taxonomy): domain Eukaryota; kingdom Metazoa; phylum Chordata; class Aves; order Cuculiformes; family Neomorphidae; genus Geococcyx; species Geococcyx californianus. The sequence continues at coordinate 37,523 of VWPV01030036.1, read as the reverse complement.
CTGAAATACAGTTTATTTATTTCAGGTCTACTTAGAGGTCTGGTGATGCTGCTTCTTCTGCCCACCTGCTCCTGACAAGACTGAACTGAAACAGCGGAAGTGAGACGAACAGTCTTTGTCAACGTTTCTAACTAAGGATTTATTTGTATAGCATAGTGTGTATGAAACTGTCATTGCTTTCCTGTTTATGAACTTAGCAAAACTGTTTTCTTATCTCTGTCTGTAGCTCAGTCAGTTAAGTCCCATAGGCAACTTTGCATATGTCATTATAAAAACTTACTACACTTTGTAGTTTCTAATTAAGAAAACTTCCTGTGGTCTCATAAAGGTTTAATAAATATCTATAGCTTTTTTGAAAACAATTACTTTGTGTCACAACCTTTACTGTTTGTGAAACAAACATTAAGACCAAACCTTGAAGTTGTTGGAGTCCTTGAGTTCTAGATCATCCTGATGGAAAAGTTCTGAAGCTTTTGTCTTTTTCTGGTGAGGTTATCTGGGAATTTCTTCATTCCCCTGGGGATGCTGGCTCTCCTGCTAGTGTTTGCGCAGGGCTGTGAATACATGAAGTTGTCATTTGTGCTGGTTTGTCTCAGTGACTTTGTCCCTAGAGAACCACTGATTGCTTCTGGAGGAGAGAATCTGAACACCTGGTACTTTGTCTTTATCACATACTGCATAAAAACCTGAAGTTAATGATGGGAAATGGAGAAGAAATGAGGGTAGAGAGAAAGAAATGCAGAGTTTCAGCTGATAGCTGAGTCATCTGTTCCAAGTCTGCAGGTCTGACCTGGTCATCCAGGGCTTGTGGAATAGTGCAGCGGAAAGGTAGAAAAGAGGAGTTTCCTCACAGTGGAGATGTCATTCTGGCCGCAAAGCCTATGAAAATATTCTGTTTCGCCAGAAGTTGTTTGCCTTGTTGCCCGGTGATAAGGAGTCTCATAGGTAATTGGATTGAAGTCATCGCCTCCTGAAGAGTTTTGAGAGGTGGGTGGTGAGAAGACACATGAACTTGGAGAAATCAAAAATGTCTCAAGAGAGCAGTATTGGAGAAACACCTCAGACACTGTGTTTGTGATTTCTAAGTGGGAATTTAGGTCTGGTCGGAAGACTAAACATGCAAAGGCACCTGCTGCTAAAAAGAGTATGTTCAGTGCTGCACAATCCCAATTGGTCTGTGGGAATAAAGAGAAATGCTGTTTGGTTGGTACCACCGGTACAAGCTGTCTCACCGAGCTCAGCAGAGCAGACTGTATTGGGTGTTTGGGAAGTAGTTAATACCTGAGCATTCAATTTGGAGTGAACAGTGAGGAGGGACTGAACAAAAAACTCCTCCTACGAGCCTTAGCAAAGATGATTAAGGGTGTGTGTTTTGGGGTGGGGACTGCATTCATTCTCCCAGCTCCTTCTCTTCTGAGGTATCAGTGCCTGCATAGCCAGCAGGAGTACTTTATTACTTTTACTTCGTTGCCTTTAAGAAAACAAACTTGCTGACAACAGGAGTAGTAACTGTTCTTTCCAAAGGAGGTGGTGAAGGAGAGGAATGTGAAATACGTTGTGATTTTTCATTAGCTAGTCATGGATTCCTTGATAATATAAACTGATCTTGATATGTTTGAAAAAAAATAACCTCCATCCTGAGTTCAAGTATGAATGATGCCATCGCTACACCTGTTAGGATAGGTGTGTGCCAACACCCTTGCTTCCAGTTGAACTGGCTTTTTGCAGTCAGGGTGTGTGACTGGCACTGGGCAGCGGTTGAGTTTTTGATGTCAGTTTAGGAACTGATGACCCCTTGATGTGTGGGCTGGGATTGGATTTGTGGTTTTTAGGAATGAGTTGATCCATCGGGTCTGAGGTCTAAACACAGGAACTGATGGTTTCTGGGAGGAATGCCATTCTTGCCATTCTGGCAATAGATGGTGTTCAGGATCACTGGTTAGGGGAATAACTGTCGGCTGAAACAGTGGGCTTTGTTCAGAACGCTGTCCAGTGTTCCAGGCACATATCTGCTGAGCAAACCTACACAATATCTGTTGTTTCTCCATCTCTCAGCTGGGAGAGAGTAATATTGCAATATAAAGGATTGAGCCCACAAATAAACTGTCGTCACCTGAAATCACAACAGGGACTCTGCTGGAGGAGAGGAGAGACCTGACGTGAGGATGGGTCCCAATAAATAGTGTGTGACGGGGCTAAGAAAAGGTGACTTAGTGAGGGTGCAGGGAAAGGAACACACGGAATGGAGAAAAGGTGGCGTGAGGAGTTACAGGGGTTGAACTGTGGGGAGCAAAGTGAAATCAAGGAGCTAGAGAACTTAGGAGAAAATAGGGGCTTAGGGGAGTTCCAAATAGTTTGGTTAACAAAGCAGCTTTTCATGGGTAAGTGTAAAGGGAACAAACTTAACGCTCGATCTACTGGGATCTGTATGCTCCAGTGAGCAAAGGTGGCCCAGGACATGTTGGAGGAGATGGATTGGAATTTCCTGTTCTGTTTGGGCTTAAAAACAGTAGGAGAATTCCTTGTGTGTCGGTGTTTTGTAGAAATGCTTTAGCCAAACGAGAGTCTGTGGACAATAGCGAGACAGCCGGGCACAGTGGAGAGGAGGAGTGTTAGCTGCTCAGGACTACAGGGGTGTCGGTATGTTAGGCAGGAATATGTGCAATTGGAACGTGGATATTTCTTCTACAAAATTAATCTTTTATTAGCTGTCTTCTAGAAACGCTGGGCAAGGGAGAGGTTTGTAAGCTGGAGAAACCATGAAATGAGCCTTTTCTGCCCCAAATAACAAGTAGTTGAACAAAGAGGATGCACTGGCTCTTGATCAGAGGAACTGTGATCTAACAAAGCTCCTCAAGTCGTTGCTTTTTGGTGGGTGTTGAGGGCCATACAGAAAACATGGAGTCACAGCCACCATTCTCAGAGTCGTCAATCACCACTCAACTGCTCGCAGTCAGAACTCGTGAGTTGTCTCCCTCAAGAGCCTCCTAATGCTGCGGTAGTAGAAGCCAAGTGGCATCTGTGCCCCGAGTGTTACAGAAGCGTGCTGGTAAAGTGCGCTGTTTGCGCTGGCCAGTGCTTAAAGATAATCAGTGCATGGTGACTGCGTGCAGGTCCGGAGCGCTGCCACATCTCAGGTGGGATGTTTGGTGCAGCCGCCACAATCATAATAAATACCTGTTCAAAAATGCGTCCCTTAGTTGGACGTCTTCCCAGGCAAAATGAGTCCCTGCTCTGAGCTCAGAGCTGAACTCTGAGCCCTGAACTTAGAGACTGAAGTGGTGCAGCTGAGAATGACCTTTCCGAAGCTGTGTAGGGGTTGCTAGCTCCGTCTTCCCTAACGTCGCATGTTTCTGTAAGCATCCAGTAGTTTTTACTGCCTTGAAAACAGAGAGTTTTCTGCTGCTGGGGCCGTGCAGTCGCCCAGTTCAGCAGTAATTCACCTGGTGCCTCTTCTCTTGATAGAAACCCAAACGGCTGGGTGCTTCTGCTGTTGGATACACTCGCAGATGTCGGCTTGACTGACACGTCTGCCGTCAGGGATTGGTATTAGTGCTCTGGAGCAGAACCCATTTCTTTTGACTCGCAGACATCTGGCTGGTGATTACACCATTAGCTGCTTTTATGTTGTTTAGTATAATCACAACCACAAGGCTGGTCATTTTTTAGTCAATATGCAACTGATACAACTTCTGGTCTTCCAGCAAGTGATGTTTGCTTTGAAACGTGTCAGGCCTCTTTGTTCCAAACAGCATTTGAGCGACACTTTGTCACACATTTGGATATGTAGAATTTAGAAATGAGAAGTCAAATAGAGGACTCGCCCAGATAGGTTCATAACGAAGATGCTAAAGGCACTCCCTGTGAAAGACTCCTCATTTCCTAGCGCTGTCTGTGGCACTTTCCGACTGTGTCCTGTATTTTCCTACTGCGTTCATATCCGAATGTGCAAATGCGTGAGAGCTACATGGGGGATGTAATAGGTCTTCAGAGTCTCCTGTGATTACCTGCAAAGTGGAAGGGAATAAACTGTTCTCCATGTCCACTGGGACTGGGATGAGGCGTAATGAGCTCAAATTGCAGCAGAGATTAGTCTAGGCATTAGGGAAAACTTTTTAAGTGTGAGGATGGTTAAGGGCGGGGATAAATTGCCTGGGGAAGCTGCATCACCTCCATCCATGGGATTTCTCAGGCGCAGGTTAGAGCATCTGCCAGGAGTGGTTTTAGCTGGTTCCATCTTTGGGTGAGAAACGTCAGCTGATGCTGATTGTGCTCATGGATGTTACACTGTGAAATCTGTCCCTGATCACTTTTCACTTGTGTCACAGCAAACCAATATTCCTTGCAGATGAAGCAGATGTTCCTACTAATTTCAAACTTAAATTCTTAAACAGGCTTTTGTTCCCCTCTGTGGCCCACATCACCATTGACAGATGAACTCATTTCAGCTCCGAATCAGCCTGTGCTTGCCTGTTTATCCTGCCTGTGTGACCTGGCACGGGCCAGGAGCTCTACCTGGGAGGGAGCGCCGCAGGACCCTGCTGCTAGACAAGGACATCACGCTCTTGGATTCAATGTACGTATTCATTCTGCAGGCTTTCTGCATCTGAACGTGGTTCATAAAGCAGAGCGCCTTGTTCTTACTGGCCATACCAATACTGCATTTACATCAGTCTTACAGTAACTGCAGTTTAATTAATAATTGCTGCCAGCTTCACCCCCAGCTGGCACCAAACAACTCTGGTACCAGCACAGCTTGTAGCTGTGTATTTTAATCAATTTCCTGCTTAAATAAACCCACTGTATTCTCTTCTGGTAAAGCCAGGGCAAGGTAGCATCAAGTGAAAGCAAAGCTATGATTTATTCACTTAGGCCAAAGAGTTACCAATCATTAAACCAAGCAAGGGCTGCTGTTCCCACTGCTTTTCTGTGGTGGCAGCGGTGCAACCGTGACCAGAACTGCCTGACCCTCAGCATGGTAAAAAATGATCCTGGCTTGGGAACCTGCTCTCTGAAGAGGCAAGGCAGCCAGAGGTTGAGAGGAGGAATATTCTCATTCCAGAGATGGCAACAATGGCACTGAATAAGGAAGCGAATTTCCTTGTCACAGAGCAAAGGCAGGACTCAAGCAGATTCCTTGAGTCTTTGCTCACAGAATTGGTGTAATTTTTGCCTCTGCTCTAGGCTGCCCGTGGGAAGTTGTTGGAGTTAATCTTCTTGATTCCCGTGATGTAGTTCTTTTGTCAATTAAACAGTGCTTCCATGTAGAGGTGAATGAGCCTTAATTGTTAAAGGAGGGTTAAGATCATAGAATCGTAGAATGGTTTGGGTTGGAAGGGACCTTAAAGATCATTCAGTTCCAGCCCTTTACACGGGCAGGGTCATCTCCCACTGGACAAGGCAATCCTGAGATGGATCTTCCTAAATGTATTTCTTACTGGTTGGCACAGAGTGGTGTGATGCAGCACAAAGGGGTCCCAGTAGAACACAATGATTCATTTTATTTACTGCTTTAGTGAAGGGTAGATGTAACAGGATGGAAGTGGAAAGTGTGAGTATTTTGAGAGGTCATGCTTTTAGAAATGGTAATAAATGTGCCATCTTGTTTCTGCATGGCGTGGTCTAGGCAGAAAAATGAATGGGTTGGGCATTGCAAATCAAATTCTGCTTTTTTAAACTAAACAAACAAGCAGAAACCCTGCCCAGCTGTAGCCTGTGCAGCAGGCAAAGGAGTGGAGGTGTCAGGAATCCATGCACACATTTCACTGTGCTCCACACCCTTGGTTTTGATGTCCCTCACTGCCAAACCAGTTCCATTATCCTGCTCTGACATCTCATGTTCTGCTCGAGCTGGTGGCTGCAGTGGCTGAGGTGCTGCGTGTGCAACCTCCACTCTGTGCCGTGTGGGGTGCTCAGCCGCTGCCACCGAGGGGCTGAGGAGCTGCAGGTGTGTTTTCCCTGGAAACAAACATGGCTGGGTGTGTGTGAGCGGGAGAGTCTCAAGTTCCCAGTCCCGGGACGGCACAGAGCTTGCTTTTTGACATTTGCTTGAATAGTCAAAGTCACCTTTTAACTTTTAACTTGCATCCTCTGCATCGTTTCAGTGTGTTGGTTGGTGACAGAGACTGCAATGAGATATATAAATATCTCTTGTATTTGTACACGGTATGTGTTTAGAAGATGGCTTTTTCTCTCGTATCTGTGTTTTTGTGTTGAGGTTGTTTGATTCTCCATGCTGAGGGTTGTGTGGCGGCCTTCACACACCCCGACACTGGAAGGTGGTGCTATCTGGGCAGTGACGTGAGTACCCTGCCTTCCTACCCCACAGATTACATGGCAGGAATGTATCTGGAGAAATGGATTAAAATCTTTGGGTTTAAGATCATGGTGCTTGGTTTGAAAAATAAAAGAAGTTCTTAAAGTCCTTGAATTGCTCCCTGGGTTGTAATGGAGTCACTGTTCTTTCCCTGTCATCTGCAATCCTCGGATGCTTTTAATCAAATCCTCAGGATCTAAATTATTAACCATCTTTTTGGGATTGCATTTTTTATTCCTAATTATACGCAAAAGATATATATCATGAAATATGCAGCATGTAATTGCGATTAAAGCGAGCGGCCTCCTGAAAGACGGGTCTAACAGTTTTATACATCCAACATTTAATTAGGCAGATAATGGGGTCAGCAGTGAGATTTTTAAGGATTGGATGGGGAAGGTAATTTTTGGAATTATGGAAAATGGTGGAAATCAGTGTGGAGGCTGCAAATGGAAGTCCAGTTTCTTTCCTGATCTCTGCTTGTATCTTCTTTCTTCTTGGACTGATCTTGAGGTTGCCTGTACAAATCCCAGATTTATCCAGATAGTGAATGAGTAACTCAACGAGTCCTGGAACGGAGTCTGATTTCCTGCATGGTTGGGTTTTGTGGTTGTTCCTTCTTGGAAATCTCAGGAATCCAGTTTAGAAGTGAACTCTTCCACCATCAAAGGAAACTTTTCCCAGGTATGTTTCCTGGGTGCACAGCCACCTGTTTTATTCCTGTCAGTAAGCATAACAACGGTGTTTTGGACACCCCTCGGGTGCTCCAGGGCTGCATTTGCCAGTGCTTTGTTCTGGGTGACATTTAAATAGGGACAGATTTCAGGCGCTGCCGTAGAACCCACCTGGGAAGCCTCCTCACTGAGGCCCAAAGCAAAACGGCTGCGTGATCACCTCCTCAGGTGATAACGATGCACATCTCGGTGCAGGAGTTTGCACTGTCTGGCTTGGATGGAGGAGGATGACGAGCACACGGCATCGTGTGCCTCCCCCAGCAGCAGAAGTTGCCCTCAGCTCTAGTACCCCAACAACCCGTGGTCCCTCCTGTGCGTGTGTTCCAGCACCAGTGACCTCACGCACTGCTCGCTGACCGATTCCTTCTCTCTTGTTGGGAGTGGGGGGTCTTATTTCTGTCTCATTCAGGAAATTCCACTGCTGTCCACACAGTTGTGTTTTCCTCCCCGTGTCACTGACCAGTTTTGCATCCATATTTCGTGTTTCATTAAGCCTCTCTCCCTGCAATCAGGAATAATTCCGTTACCACTTTTAAGCAGTGACCTACTGAGATGCTGATAAAACCCTACCATTTTTACAACCCTTTTTCTATGCTGTCTTCTACATCACCATCAAAATCCCAAACTAAACACACCCCACCCCACCCCAAACAAGGAAGGGTTTTTGCTGTTCTGGCTGCAAACCAAGCCTTTGTGAACCATCTCAAAGCACCAAAAATCATCAGTTTCCCTCTACCCCGCCTCACCCAGCAGAGATGGCCAGGTTCAACACATTGGGGCTGCCGTTTCTTTTTCTCCCTCTTGTTTCGGTCTTTGTTTTTCTAACGTTTGGTTCTGCTGCGGGACTGCTTACAGCAAAGTACGTGTGACCCTTATTTGCCTGGGATCTTTATAGCAAGGTTTTTTTTGATGGAGAGGATGAAAATAGAGGAAGTGCATATGTTTCGGATGATGCATTATATGTATCCCTTATTTATTGTTTGACTCCTCTGCATTTTTCATTCCTCTAAGGATGTTTTACTAAAAAAACCCGAAGTGATGCTTTTCCTGTACAAGCACATCTGGTGGGACTTGGTTATAACATCAGTTATTTAGTCCTCATGGAGGGATGGTGGAACCAGGGTTCCCATCTGGCCAAACCCTTTTGAATTCAAGGGAGATATTTCCGATTTAGCGCCTCGCTATAAAGCTCAGAGACAATTCCCCTGGCTAAAATCAGTGCAGAAAATTTTGTTTCTCTTGGCATAGGACCAACCTCGTCATCAAGATGGTGGCAAGCAATGTCTTCCAGATCCATTTGTTACCACAGCATCAGAATCACCTTTACAGGCAGGCACGGTGTTGCTAAAACAGAGGTGGTGGGTTATGTCATTTGCATGCGATGCGTTGTCACGGCTGTTGTTGATCCCCATCGTTCGATATGAATCGCGCTGCGGGACGGCGAGGGTCTCCCAGGCGGTCGTTGCTCTGTTGGGTTGGCTCCTGCCGCAGCAGCCCCTCGTCCCTCCGTGTGAGCCTTACCTTTACCCCAGAATCTGTCGCCCATTATCTGTAATGCATAATTATAAATACATTGTCGTCTGGACCGAGTCCAATTAAAAAGGGTAATTCGTTTCCCTCCCTCTCCCCTGCTCCCACCCAAGTCCTCAGCTTTAATTTCCATGATTACGTTAGATTATGAGTCATTTCAGACCCCGGTATCCAGTAGAGACTGCTCCCACTCGCAGCTCCTTTCAACAGTTGTTTATGGTAGTTTCAGCCTCTCTCTGCCTCTCCGAGGCTCTTTATTTTTAAAGCAAGGCAGACAAGGCCTAAAATTATTCCATTAAAGAGGTGCAATTTTTGTAATGGGACTTAGAGTGCTCTGCAGAAGTGCAGGCAAGTTTCTTCAATATCCTGGGCATTATTCGCTCATTTAGTTAAATGATGTTTCTAATTCCCTGGTAATTACATGTAATGAGGCACTCTTTCTCTTCTTGATGAGACTTTAGCTTAATATGAGATGTCGTATTTTTTTCTTTCTTTTTTTTTTTTTCTTAGGGATAATTACCCTTCCCAGGAAAAGCAGGGGGTTTGTTGTGCAGAATATATAGCAAATTATTTTATTTCCTGCCATCTTGACTGCCAGTAAATTATAAAATTAAGTTTCAGTGGAGCATTAGCACCATTTTGGAAAGGCTTGAGGTTTTTTTTTTTGCCTTATTCATGTATTGATGTCCTTTGGGACTGTTGAGCTATTATTCATAGAATGGATGTTTTTCTGCCAGTTCCCAGTATTAGACAGTATTGAAGCAGCAACATAGGTTTAATTCTTGTTCTGGATAATATCCAATGCAGAATGGTCCTGTTAGTTGCTTTTTATATCAGGTAATTATCTTTATAAAGTTTTAGTAACCACCCCCTCCCCCAGTGAGTAATTAAATTTATTTTTACGCATGTTATAATATTAAATGCTGGAGGGCTTTTTGTTTTCCGTTCTAGATGGCCACTCTTTCTTACATTTCCTACCTTTCAATAACACTTGGGGTATTGGAATGAAGGGGAAGCTGTAGGATACGCAAAGTTAACGGCAATAATACAGCATTTAACTTCAGAGGAAATGAACAGTTTAATTACTCTGAATTTGCTGTCTTTTGTCAGCGTAATTTTCTTGTTATTTGCATAAGGTGATTCTTTTCTGCCTTTTTGTTTTTAAATTCAAAATACTGTAAAAGTTCTGAAGGGAATAGCATCTGAGAATAAACTGGTGTGAGGACGGTCTCTGCGTTAGGAGTTGAATCGCTGTTTAAAAAACCGTTGAGCTGTCTAATCCTTACAGAAAATCTGGGGGTGGGTTTGTCTCACCTGCTTCAGTGATGTGAAAGCAAGGTTTTTAGTCTACGTGAGGAAGCCACCTGGGCTCCCCTGTTTCTGGGGTTTGAAGTATTGTAAAACGACCCCTGGTTGCGCAAGAGCCTTCAAGGGACGGGGTCTGTTGGTCACGGAGCCCCTGCCGGTTCATTTGTTTTCTCGGCCGCGGCTCGAGATGTCACTTGCAGCTTTTGGTGCCCGGCCATGGCTGCTGGGTGTGCCTGGTTTGCAGGTGGGCTTTGGGCGAGTCCCTTCGCCTTCTCCCCATCATCCCCATCGACAGTGGTGTAACCATGTCCGTGACCTCCACGAGCCCCGTGGAAGCTGCAGGCTGGAATTGTTGCACAGCAGCCAAGACCCAGCACCGTTGTAACTTCCCAACACCTTTGCAGCAAACGCTACCCCTGGCCGTACCTGCCGGACACATCAGCTGTGTGCGCCCACCTTGCAGGAGGAAATCGGATCAAATCAAGCTCAGGCTGTCTGGCAGGGGTGGCTGGGGAGGCAACGGGAGAAGGGAAGGTGACTGTTACCAAAGGCTTGCTCTATCTCTTTGGAAGTTTTTACGCGATCGGTGGGGAAGACTTGCTCTGCTCATCTTGGCGACGGCACAACCGTGTTGGTGAGAGAAGGCAATGGAAGAAGCTTTGTCAATAGGAAGATCATATAGATCCTATACATGAGTATGGGGCGTTTATACCCTCTGAAGTCAATGCCAATGCCTGTATGCTATACCTATGTGCTACCTACGTGCCTCGGTACCTGAACCGGGCCTAAAGGAAAGCTGGGGAGGGGCATTTATGAGGGCCCGTAGTGATGGGATGAGGAGGAATGGCTTTAAATTGGAGGGGGGAAGATTTAGATTGGACATTAGGAAGAAATTCTTCACAATGAATGTGGGGAGGCCCTGGCCCAGGGTGCCCAGAGCAGTGGTGGCTGCCCCATCCCTGGAGATGTTCCAGGCCAGGTTGGATGGGGCTTGGGGCCCCCTGACCCAGTGGGGTGGCACTGGGTGGGCTTTGAGGTCCCTTCCAACAATCCTTTCTATGATTCTATATGTTCATTCAAAGGTTTTGTAGGGGCAGCATCAGAATCTGTAGTGATTGCAGGATTACGTGTTGAAAACGGTGGGCTCCTGTATTGGAAGGGGACTTGTTCTATCTATGAAACTACAGTGCTGCAAAGTTCTAAATATAAAGGCACATCTTCATGATAAAACCAAGATTTGGAGAGGCTAAAGTGCAATCAGCGGTAGAAAATAAATGTCATAAATAACTTTTTGATCCCAAATACTGTGACCCCAATTCTACAGAAAGAAACTGGAAAAATATGACTGCATCTCACTCTTTATTTCATCTTAAGCAATTTGACATCAATCAAATGACTATAGAGGCAAAGGCATGAACGTTTATTTCCCAGCCCACAGGATTGCTGTCAAATTGCAATTTTCAAAATTGAAAGAGTCATTAAGTTAGATTTTCTCCATTTTCTTCCTAGTTCTTTCCCTCAAACTTTCAGCAATGTGCCTCTCAATTTTGTAGTGTGCTATTCTACACCGTGCGGGGAAATTAAAGCAGCTCCTGAAGAAATCTGTTTCAGTGCAGTGGTAAAACCTTCTCCCATCTGCAAGACGGTAGATAAATCTAAAGGAAGGTGGCATCAAAGAGGAGGGAATGAATGGAATCTGAGTGTGAAGATCTTGTCCTGATGAGGCTGAGAGGTAAAAGAAACAGGTCTGGACATGGATGTTGCGTGATGCGAAGCTGTTTGGATGTGGTTGGTGACCTCCAGTTTGCGGCAACTCTGAGCAAGTACTCAGAGCTGCTAAGAGGGGAACCTGCTGGCCAGTGGTTCTGTTTTACGGATCTCTGCTTTGAGTAGAAACTCTTCCTCAACTTTATCAGGGCATGTGTTCATTAAATGCCTATTGTGTTGAAACGAATGGGGCAGCCCCATCCTTAGAACACAGAAGTTCAATGACAAACATCTCCGAACACAAGATGAGATTTTAGAGGCCTTGGCCATCTACCACTGCCTCTGCCAGCACAGAGTTTGGAAACCCCCGTGAGGACCTGTGCTCTGTTACAGAGAGACGTACAGACCCGCAGAGGCAGCACCCACCGAAAGAATTTACATGCAAACCAGATGATCCTGGTGATGGGAATTGTTCTTGTTCCTACCAGCTGGTCTAAGGTGAAATGCACTCAGGAAGTGCCTTCTCTTTCATTAATGCATTTGTGTTCAGTGCTGCTTGTGAGCTGCAGAAATGGTTTTGGCGGTACCTAAATCTGGTTGTTGCTTTACTTTCTTCTCAGTTCCTCTAAGTTTCTGGAAGCCAGAGCTCCTTGATGGAGCTGAGCAGGTCAGCACTTCCCTCGTCTCTAACTATAATGTTTTGCTCATGTCTTCCAGTTGTTGGAGACTGGTAGTAACTTCAAAGCCTGCCTAATATATGCAATTTTCTCTTAAAACAACAACAACAAAAGCTTACAGTGGAGAGAGTGCCCGTCTCAGCTGCGGTGACCCACGCTCAGCCGTGAACTCTGCTGCTTTCTAGGATGCTGCCACAGCTGCTGGGGTACTGGGCTGTTTTGAGAAGGCAGGAAGGTTGCAGGAGGTGATGATCAGCCCCACCACAGATTCACTTTCGTATTTAAGTAAATAAAAATGATTGGGCTGATTCCTCTGCCATTCCTTACTCCTACAAATAAATCTGTAGGTGCTCTCTGTGTCGCTACCTGATGTGTTTTGAGCTGTTGACCCCGGAGCAGGAGTAACCATCTGCTGCTGTTTGCCAGGCTCCAGAAGATCTCCTGAGCACGTCACCAACTCATTCCCGTTCCATTGAAAGCTTCCTCAGGTGGCCACAGTCCACTTGGATATTCTTGGACAAAGGAGCTGAGCCAGCCACAGCCCTGTGCTGTGAGAGGAAGGTAAGGAGTTGCAGGCATTTGAGTCCATCAATTATTTTCTGGGAACAGAGGGCTTCCAGGCACAGGATTTCCATGCCCAGCTGCAGGCAGCTGGCGCTGGCCCGAGAGCGAAGGCCAGGACGCCTCTGCGGCAAAGCAGCCCTCGGCTGGGCTGCCTTCAGGCACTGCCTGCATCCCACTGGAGACGGGTCAGGCCGTGCGCGGTGCCCGTGGGGAGCAGGGGGCTGCACCCCAGCTGCACCCCAGCTGCAGGAGGGCTGGAGATGGGTCAGGCTGTGTGCGGTGCCGGTGGGGACCAAGGTACCACAGCCTCTTTAAGCAAAAGGGAGACAAGAAGATCCCAAACCAGCGGGCTTTCCTCTCTGAGCAATAATTATCCCTTCCTTTCTGAAATATTATGGGATTTGGCCAGAACAAATGACGAGCAGCCTGAGGGGAGAGCAAACCCAAACCCACAGGACACGGATTGGGCAGAGACTCCCAAGGCTCTGGAGTCCAGGGCCAAAACCAGGTTTGCCCCAGAGGTGCCAGCATTGCAGACATCCCTGTGCCAGGAGCCAAATCCAGGGAATGTGGCAGTTCTGACGCTGTCTTTCCAGTTTTCTGTTTGTTTTTTCCTACCAGTGGAAGTCTGAAGGGCTATAGAGCAGGGATTGCAACAGCTTCGTCGGGTAGCTGGCTCTGGCTGGCAGCATAAATCACGGAAACAGCACAGCACCGGGGCGTGGGATGTGTGTGAGCACCGTAACGCGACTGCGGAGCAGCGAGGGGGTGGAGGTAAGCTCGGCTGGTACAGGACACTGGGCTCACCAGTACCCGATTCACTGGTTTTCACATACTATTTTTCCTGCTTGGATCTTCCATTTTTATCTCCCTCTTACTCTTCCTTGTATTTTGCTCTTAGAATTTCTGTATCTGATGAAGGGAAAAAGTAAAAGTGAATGGGAGTGGAGAACAGGAAACCCAGTAGTCTACGCCAGTTTCTCGTGTTGTCCTTCCTAGTCAGCACTGATTTGGGAGGCACCAGTATAAAAGCTCAAAACCAATGGTAATTAGTGGTTTATTTGAGGACTTATTGGTGACGGAGCCCACTGAGTTAAGCTTGCCTGTACTTGAGTGCTCAGATATGCCAGGCAAGCAGTAGTGCTAGAGTTACGCACTGCTCTTGTGTGGGAACAGTGACAAACAGACTGGAACTCTTGGTTTTGCCTTCTGGCTCTGTGCTGGAGCAGAGCAGGCGGCCAGGGCAGCCCCTCGTGCCTGCCTGGGAGCGGCTGTCGGGCAGGGGGCCGCTCTCTGCGGTGGCAAAGAGAAGGGTGAGCCCTTCAGCCCAGCCTGAGCCTGCGGGGGCACGGGCTGCTGCGGGGCTGGCAGCAGCCTGGCAGCTGTGTGCAGGGCAGGGGGACGGTGGCCTTCGCTGGCTTTTGCTCTCCTGCAGTCTGTGGTGCGACAGCCGCAGCCGCTGCCAGCCACGGTAGCATCGGTGTGTAGAAACCTACCTGGCAGGACTGGACCCCACACCCCCTTCCCTAACCAGGAGCCATCAGAACAAATTCCCTGTTACTTGCAGGAGTAGCTCTAAGCCAATGGCCTGCGGGCAAAGAACCCGTTGGTAAATCCGAGGAGTCCCCGTTGCTCCTGTCCGTTAGCCCCCACCCTCAGCCTCTCTCGGTGGTGACGTGGCTCCTTGTCGTGGGCGCTGGTACCACTGCAGATGAGGGTGCACTGTTCAGATTGTTACAAATGCCTTTCCCCATCCACATTGACATTTTAAACAAACGGTGATGTATTTAGTACAATAATTACAGTTATTTGATTACCTTTCTTTTAGCCTGAAGTAGAAGGCAACTGACAGATGTGAATGCCTCCGAGACCAATGCTCTGTAATAAACTAACATTATTTATTACAAGATGCATTTTATTAATAGGAATTGGCAGTAATTAATTCACTAAAGTTGATGTTACTAATAATTACATGTAATTCATGAAATATTTATGAAAGAAAACTGTGTATAAAAATGACGCAAAGGTCATTTAGCTAATTAGTTAATAAATATCACCAACATTTCTAGTGAGCCTCTCAAATTCTGAGTAGTTTCAGACTTTCCTTAGTAAAATGATTTTGGAAACGTTTTTCCTTCATACATGGCATCTTGACGTGGAAGCCAAAATTTCTGCTTCTTGTTTTGAGCCCAATGGATGTCCTGTTTCCTTTGCTAATTCACTTTGTCCTCTTCCCTTGTTCATAGGGAAAGATCCTAATTAGAGATAGCACTAGCTCAATCTAATTTAGGTTATCAGTGAGTTGTGGTGTCTCCCGGTTTAAGGATCTATGAATACATCTCTGTCTCTTTAACTTGATTCCACTGACTTTCCTTGGAATCAAATAACCGTTCTCCAAATTAATAGCCGCCATCTGAACTGGAAAAATCTCAGCGTCATTTTTGCTCCCATTGAATTCAATGGCAAAAGCACCCGTGGACCTGGTGGGATACAGGATCAGACCCTGGGCTGTTCCACGTCCATGGCTTGGGCAGTAACGTTGCACTGGATCGTGGCGGCCTTTGTGACAGGACGAGCTCGTGCTGTTGCAGAGGGAGGTGCAGAATGAGGTTAACTTGCTGACTAGGGCACCCTGTGCAGTGCAGGCTATGGAAAACTTCACCTTGTTTTGAATTAAGCCAGATGACTTGTGTTTGGTTAATGCCAGTCTTTCAGAGATGTTCAGACATGGTTTGAAATGCTAAGAACCAGGGAATCCACATCTTTTTGTCATGTGCCCCCACAGCCAACCGTCTCACCCTTCGCGTGGATGGATCAGGGTTCAGTTTCTCGCTGCAAGTCAAACACAAATTATTAGGCTCGATGGAGGGTTTGCTGTGTAAAATTCTGTGTTGTCTTCTGAAGAAGGGCAGGCTTGGTGATCTCATAATATTTGTTTCCGTGAGTCTGTGAGAGCCACCTTTGCACTTCCCTCATTCTGGCCGTTCTTCCTGCTCAGCCGCAAAGCAGCCTCCAGTGCTCAGCTTCTTGGCAGGGAAGAGACTCGCCTAAGGACCTCGGGGATGAGGAGGTGAAGAGAGCAACATGCTTGCTGCCTGAAATCCAGGCGTGAGGAGCGGTGACCGAGAGGTGATGTCACTCCTGCTCGCTGCTCTGTGGGTGGGTGAAGTGGCTCTGGAGCAGAGGGATGGACACAGGGCTGCCCTAAATCACAGCCTCTATTCATAGGCTTTTGTGAATAGCTGTGCTCTGTCTTGGTGCTGCTGTACTGGCCAGAAACAGATTGCGTTTAGACAACTGTCACCACGAGGTCCTTGAAAGTAAATGTGTGTGTGTAACCACATTTCCTCTTGTTTTATGAACAGGAGACTCCTGACCAACAAGGACACCTCTGTCTCCAGTACTGAGGTTTCTCATGTGTTGTTTCCATGAACAAAATATGCTCAGGATCCCCTCTCTATCAGGAGCCTGTCCACATGGGGCAGGGTGTGCGGTAAGGTCCTTCTTGACTGTCTAGCCCTGATACTCCAAACACACAGAGATCAAACTCAGAGCCGATGGCTGTAATCTCTGCATTAATTGAATTGTAGGTCTGAATCTGAACGGCCTCACTGCTGTCTCAGGCCTTCTCCACTTTTTGTGGATTAACTTTATAAAATAAATCTTCTTTAAAGATCAATTTTATTTTATGGTAAGATCTGATACAGAAAATTTTATTGCATTGGACAATAAAATATATCAGGGCAGGTCACATAGTCTTGAATGACTGATGAGCACCAACAGAAATTAGGTGGCTGATAAACATTTGTCTTTTAGTTAGTAGCTGTTGTCTTTTTTAAGCAGAAGTTGTGCCTCGTTAAAGCTGAAGATGCTTGGCTTTAGTCCACCAGGACTGCACAAACCCCTGCACTTTCTGCCGGTGGGGTGAGCTGGTCTTGAACATAACATGTTCTGCTGAAGTCACTCATCCCTGTGCAAACACATCTCTTATTTCTCCTGAGGCAGTGAGATGGTGGTGTGCCTGGTGGTCCGTGGTTGTGCAGATGAAACTGTCTTGCAAGGGTTTTCCTTGAATTGGTCGACTTTGAGAAGTGAATTTTCTGGAGGAAGAGCTGGTGCCCAGGAGCATTTTTGTGTATTTTCGTGCGTGGGTGTGGGAACAGTGGTGGTGGCAGCAGTGCGGGAGGGTGCTGTCAGGACCCAGCCCTGCTTGGTGCCTGCAGAGGTGAGGGAGCCACTGTGGTGCTCGCAGGGGGTCCCACGGTGCAACCCTCTGTTTCGTTCCTCGCTGTTCAGCCACAAGCAAACGGACCCGGGCCAAACGCCCGCTACCCTGCCAGCTCAGGTTTCTCTTACTGCACAGGTGCAAAATGGGTCTGAAAGCAAGAAGGCTCTGCCTGCTGTTCACATTGACTTTGGATGGAGAAGGTGGGTGGCAAAGTGGTGCCGGTGATATCTGGGGTTTGTTTGTTACTGTCTACTGAGAACCTGTTGGAAGAACTCACACGAAAGGTCTGCAGGTGGAAATGACATCTGCTAATATCAGGAATTAATTACTCTGGCTTTGGTCTGTCCAACTCCATCTTTGATAAAATAATGCATTTTTTTTTTCAAGCTTCCCCCATTCCTCTGAAAGGACACTGGGCATGGGAGAGGAGGGAGAAAATGCTAACAGGAAACAAGCAGACAAGAAAGGGTGAAGGGCGCAAGGTGGTTCTTGACTGTCAGTTTCACCATTTTGTCTGGCCAGCTCGTGACAGGGAGAAAGCTGCTGGGAGCCCTGCTGGTGGGGACTATTTGCAGCCCTCCTTCAGCTGCTGAGCCGTGCCTGAGACAGTCAGACCTGGAGTGGCCGGGCTCCCGCAGTGCCGGGGCTTTGCTGGTACACCAGGATGGACAGAGTGATGCGCTGATGGTCTCGGGTTGACGTTCTTTCACACAAGCATGAATGTATAAATAACATGGTAGCAATAAAACGGCCACCCTAAGGTGTGTGTAAGAAAAGGACGATTGCATTTAGTAAGGAGGAAGGGGTCCCTCAGCCAGTGGTCCCTGCTGAGGTGCCCCTGTCCTTGGCTGGTGGCAGTCGCCACACAGAATGTGTGCCCGTGTGGTGCCGAGGATGAGCAGCAGCCATAGCGGTCTCCTGGTCTCACCAGAGTAAACGCACCCCAGCCCATCTGTGAGTGGCAAGGTTTGGTCTTGCTTTATCACATAACCAAACTGAAGAGGGAAACAGTGTTCTGAGATGATTGGAATTGCCTGCCTTGGGAAATAAAAATGAGAGTGCTCATGTTATTTTCAACTAATGAACAGACTCTCAGGAAGGAACTGCTTCAGCAGCGAGCAGAAGGAACGGTAGTGCAAGATAAGGGGAATACGCACACGAGGGTCTGCTGCACGGAACAGGTACCAGTCCAGGGACCTCTTCCTGCTATGTAAACCATTTTAGCCTTTCCTCCAGTGACAAACAGCCTTCCTGATGGGCAATCGCCTTGTAAAAAACCTGAATTGCCTCAAATAAGCTTCCTAACAGGCAACTGGTTCTGATGGAACAATTTTGAACTCTCTGTCTCCTTATCTTCTGTCGACATCATTTTTCAGAAGGGGCAACAGGGCCAAATTAAATCGCTCTGCTGCAGACAGTCTGTCTGTCTGATTGTGTTGCGGCTGTTGCTCATGTTGAAGATGTTCTCTAGCGGTTTAAAACCAAGATGAGAAAGAAGTTCACGTGTCCTCACGCGCAGGGATGCACACAAACCTGTGCCCCCCTTCCTTTCTGCTTACTCAATTATGAAATACCTTGACGGGTAAGAACTTCAGAGCCCAGTTGTTCTACCCCATGTCTGGTTGAGAGGATCAGAAACCTCCCCCTTTTTCAAAGGCAGACTGAGCTTGAAAGAAAGAAAATAGTGACAAGATGTCTGTGAGTCAGTTTAATCCAAATATTGCTTGTGGAAAGAAGCATAAGCAAGCTTGCCAGGCAGCACTGGGGTCTGGTTTGCCATGTTCACACTAAGGCAGGAGCAAAAGGCTTGGTTACCTTTGTCTTTGGCATTTCTTATGCCATCTTCTCACTTCAGATGCCCAGCTCATCTGCAGACAGTGTGATTTTTGACAGGGATGCAGCTGTCAGGACTGACTGGGAACAGTGAGCACGGTGGAAGAGAAAGAAATTGGGAAATGAGATGCGCTGCAGCCAGTGAAAGGATTTGGAGAACCTGATTGCTCTATAACAAAAGGAGCCTTTGGGATATATTTTACTTACTGGCAGCAAGGAGAGAGCTGTGGGCTTGGGACCCGTTTCTAAGGCCTGCAATGCACAATCATCGCCTTTGGATTGTGTCCAAGTGCTGCCCAGAATCCTGATGTCTCTTGAGCGGCATTAAATCAAGATGGATGTCACTTTACATCTCATTGCGAATGTGGCTACCCGGAGCACGGCTCGGTGTGGAGCATTCCCTTTCACGCAGAGACTGCTGCCATGAGAGAGGTTTGGTGTAGCTTGGAAGAGAGGAGGAAAACTTTCTCTCACACCCCGGTCCACCAGTCACTTGGCGTAGAACCAACTGTGGTTCACACAATCATCTTCTTGAGAGCTTCATGTTGAGTTCAGGGGATCTCAGCCAACGGTCCTCAGCGTGATGGTACTGAGGGCATAAACAAGGAAAGCAAGTGAGCTGCATCTTCAGGAGGGAGTGATTTCCCCTGCAACAACCAGCCCAGGCACACCTTTGCTCTCCATGAGGATCCAGCCCCCTCTTTCTGTGGGTGCGCGGTGTTGTCTCACTTCTGCTCAGCTGTGCTCACGACCTGAGCATCTGCGGGAGAAGACAGCAGAGGGTGGTGTTAAGGAGAGGCTGTGGAGGAAGCAGGCAAGCGGGAAAACCAAACCCCACTTTTCTCCAAGAGCACTTGGTAGGAACCCTAGAAGGTGCTAAACTGATTTAATCCTTGCCTTGTTTGATTTGGCCACTGCTTGCGAGACTCTGCTGTTGGTTTTGGCATAAGAAATGAGTCGTGCCTTTCAGCCAGCTTTTCTGAATGTTGGAGTCTTGGGTGGGTGTGTTTTTTAGAGATGCTTCAGAAAAAAGCTCCTTTAAAAAGGCAAAAGCTCTCCCATACAGTGAAATAGAAGCTTTTCTAAAGCCCTTTCCCCCCCTCCTCCTTCTGGCAAACCCATTTGTAACCATTAGTCTGGTGTCAGGTTTTGTGATGGGGGTATTTTCGCCCTGTGCGTCCCATCGTGGCAGGGCGAGGGCTGCGGCAGGCGAGGCTGGTGCCTCTCCAGCCCTCTGATCATGAATCATGTCAGGCCGGAGGGGAGCCCGAGCAGGTCCCTGGCTCGGCGAGGGCTCCAGGCCTTGCAAATGCTTTTCCACTGCAAATTTTTGGGAAGAGGTTTTTAGGCTAAGGAAGCGTCCTTTCAGTAGCGGCGCCACAGCGTTAGAAATCCGAGGTGTTCAGAACAGAGCTCCTTTGTTGCGACTTACACACAACGTGATTTCTTTTGTCAGTGGTGAAACATCATTATGGACTAAGGAATGATCCTAAATGTGTTGGAAAAGCAGCAGCCCAAAGCAGCCGTGCAGCGACACCAGCACTGACAGCGCCCGTTGATGTGTCCTGGCAATGCAAGTTCAATGGAAGTTACAGAACCAGAAACTTTGTTAATTCCTTTCTGAATGTGTGGGCTCTGTGGACACTGAGCTTCCTATTTAAGGATTGTCCTCAGAGAGAAAAAATGATTAAATTTGAAATAAACAGAATTATTTTCCCCAGGAAAAAAGCTCCTATTGGAATTCACTTACATCGGTAGTGAAACGTTCTGTCTTGTAGAACCCCGTAAGTAACAGCTGGGAACGACTTTGTTAGATATTACAGAAAGACCGGGAAGGCACTGAGCTGTGGCCACTGTCTTTTCTGTAGGGCCAGTCCCATAGTTTATAGAGATTTTCCCTGTTTAGTTCTCGTTTCCTTTCCCTGAGCCCCATTCTGGGCACAGTTGTGTCTGTGTGCCCAGAGCGGTGCCACACGTGCGGGAAGCTCTTGGTTTGAGCGAGGCTTGATGGCAGCGGCGCCTCGGCTTGTATCAGAGCTGATTTCTGCAGCTGTTTTGCTTCCAGAATGTTGAAAGTAAAACTCCAGCTGACTCTACAGAGATCTCACCCGATCCATTTTCAGAGCTCCGGGATCCCACCTGTTTCTAACCGGTCAGGTAAATGTTTGTACTTTCCTTACCACTGACTTACGTACCCAATTACAATTATCCTATGGCACAACTAAAGAGGAGAACCGTTTTCTGAGATTATTTGAACTGCCTTGACACCTCCACCTTAAAAACTACAAAACGCTAAACATAAGATTGGGTTAACAAAAGCTCTCTTTGTAGTTGTAAAGGAGATTTTAACATTTTTTTGATGATTAGTTTTTCTTGGTCTTGGTACGGAATATACCCTTCACTCTGAGCGGGTAGGATGGGCATTTGTTGTGCTGTTTCTGCAGTTCCCCAAGTTTGCCCGCACAATGGGATGAAGGCAAAGGGTTTTCAGCTGCAAGAGAGGGGATTGAGGTGAGATCTCAGGGAGAAATGTTTTGCGGTGGGGAGGCCCTGACCCAGGGTGCCCAGAGCAGTGGTGGCTGCCCCATCCCTGGAGGGGTTCCAGGCCAGGTTGGATGGGGCTTGGAGCCCCCTGACCCAGTGGGAGGTGTCCCTGCCCATGGCAGGGGGTGGCGCTGGGTGGGCTGTGAGGTCCCTTCCAGCCCAAACCCTTCTGTGGTGATTTTGTGTAATCTCTTCATCACCGGTGCTTTCTGTGCCCCCTTGGCAGCCTCTCTGCAGCGCCCTGGCACCAGGCGTGCCAGCGATTTGCAAACACAAAGGTGAAATTGCACAGAAAGCCGTAGAGGTTTTTTCTGTACAGAAGGTTTTTAGCCCCCCTGTCAATTGCATAGACTGGTTTTGTTTCAGACGGGTAACTGGGTGTAAGATGTGTGCTTACAGACAGGCCTGTATGGATTCCAGTAGCTCTTCCTGCGCCCTGCGTTTGTCGATATCGGCTGTCACTGCTGTCATGCGGTGGATTTATCTGCTTACTGGGCTGCTCTGATATTTCTCTGAACTTGACCAGTGCAAATGAGCTCCTAATCCAAAGCAATATTTTACTTCTCACCTCTCAGCACCCTTTACAAGTGTCTAAGCGGTTTTGGGAAAGAATTAGTAAAAACTTTAAGATGAGTTTCAGTCTTGTGCCCTTCAAGATCTTAACACTGCACAGAAACAGCAATATTAAACAGCCTCTGTGCAGGAATATTTTTTGGCTACTGATTTTTTTTTACTTTTTTCAAGTCCTTTTTGATGTGGGATGTTTCGCCGATGGCAGTGGCACTGCTGGTCGCTGAGGCAGTGCATGGTCGTGTATTGTTTTGCTTTGTCTTTTTATCACTCTCCCCTCAAACCCCGCCCCCCACCAAGCAGCATCTTACCTGTTGGATGAATTCAGAATACAATTGGGAGAGGAGGAACTGGGGGGTTTGGTGACCAGTCCTGGTTTTGTGACCAGTCCTACAAGTTGCCACTCAAGCTCATGTGTCTCTCAAAGAGAATCTGGGTCCCGCCGCAGGGCTGCGCAGTGTCTGCGTGCATCACCCAAGGAAGCCAGTTTGCTTTTGGGTGCAAATCTGCTCGTGGAAAACTACAAGGAATTGCAAAATTACCTTTCTAAAGCCAAGAAAGTGTCAACAAACTCCTAAATGAGAAAAATTCCTCGGTATCCAGATTAAGCCATATGAATTTTTAGGATGAGAAAAGACTTAATAGGGCTTGTAATGAAACCAGAGCTCAGAATTCCTCGCAGCATCCCTGCTGAAGATTTTTAGGTAAATTGCTGTGGGGTTTTTGTAAAGTATATGATTTCCATATTGTTTGACTTGGTTTCACTTGACATCAGATTAGCCAACAGGTTAAATATTGTGGTTTCAAAGTGTTAATTTAGCACATTTGCAAATTAGAATTTTAACATATTTGGAATTTTGATGAGACTAAAAGCCAAATTGTAATGTCTGAAGCAGCTGATTTGAGGTGCAGTTCAGCAATTACGTTAATTTCTGGCCTTCTGATGCTGAGAAGAACTCTCAGAGCTGATAATAGCTTATTTTCTCGGGCGCAGATTGGGAAGCTGACTGCAAACTTTCAAGAGAACACGTGTGCTTGATTTGTCTCTTTGTATTCAAGTTTACCTTTTTTAGTTATCAGTAACACTGCCCCACCTGCCCTATACAGCCTGTAGTGCTCCAACCTATTTGAAAAGTCGTGTGAATAGGGATTTGCATCATTACAATTTCCTTTCCATTTAGGAAGCATCTGCTATATCTTTAAAAGTAACAGGTTTGAAGAGGCCACAGGCTGTGAAACAGACTAAACCATTATTAAAACGAAACAAAAACTGAAAAAAAAAAGCGAGCTGGACCTAATTCAAGAGCAGTTTCAGCATATTTTTTTTTTTTTTCCTCTTTTCACCTTGAAAAGGTTAAAAGCATTTGGGTCCTTGTGGAAAATGTAATTGCATTTCAGCCTTGTTTATGTGTGAATCTAAAGAATAATGATAATCTGCTGCGTGAAAAAGTTCTGTTCTCCCGCTAACAGGCAATCCTTCTTGTTCCTAACAGGTCTTTCTATTAAGTAAACAGTTAAGGCCTAATTGGGGCTTTTATCTGTCCCCTGTCACACTAACTGATCAACCATTGCTGGCAGTCATATAAATGTCATTTTAAGTACTTCAATTGTACAGACCCAAGTACTGCAAGGGACCGGGAAAAGGCTCAGCTGTGATTTCTCTTCAAAACAAATGGAACCCAAAGTCCTATGAAGACGTGTTTGAGCAGGTTAAGTTAACAATATCATCCCGCTAACCTCCGTGCATATCGTTTCCCCGGGCAGCTGCGCGTTTTGTCCCAGGAACTGACTTATCCCGGGATGTCTCTTTCCCTAACGAGGATTTCTGTGCTTTTGAAGGTGGGCAGTGCCACCGCCGAGGGCTTCCTGGTTTGCTGTTTGTCTCGTTGGGAAGCTCTGACACGCGAGGTTTCTGCCAGGCTTGGTGCGTTACCCTGCCCAATGGGATCAGCAAGAGCCCTACCAACCAAAAACTTCTGGCTTCCGTGATCTTCCTGGAGTGGGATGTACACCCTCCTCCCAACCCTCTCCCACCCTCTGTTTCTCTGGCCAAGCACCAGATTTCCAGAAAAAGAAAACAAACCTTCTTTTTGAGTTGTTTCAGACAAGCAGGATATTGTGTTTGTTTATGTGCGTGTTTGCTTCGCTTCCCAGCCATCGCCTGAAAGTCTGGCTTTGGCTTCTCCTGAGCCCCATCACACACAGCCCAAACTGAAAGGAAAAATATCGCTTCACTCTCCAAAAGCACTGGGCATCGGTTTGTTCGGTGGGGGCAGAGTTTAGCCAGGGCACAGCCAATCCCCTCCCCATCTGTGTCCAGAGAACACTTCATAGCTTTTAAAAAAATCACAGGCTGGCTTTCCAGGGATAAATCCTCTGTTTACTTTTACTTCCCTATGCATGTCCCCTGATCCAGAAATAGAAGCTTCCTTTTATTCCTGACGTTGTTGCAAGTCTGTATTGGTCAGCAGGCATCACAGAGTTGCTGTTGGAAAGATTTTTATCAAACTCACTGAAAAACTAGAAAAGTGTTACCTGTGTTTCAAGCACATTGGAACAGTTGGTTCTGTAGTTTTGAACACCAGACTTGCGAGAAGAATCTGACTTTGAACATCAAACCTTTTAAAATCCTCTCCCATCTGGCACTGTCAAATGAATGGAGCTCTAGAAAACAGATCGTTGAGCTCGTTCCTCGTCTCAAGGCAGGACTGAATGTGTCCCAGTTGTGTGGAAGAAAGAAAAATACAAGCTGTCTTCCTAGGGTCCACTTAGTCTGGTACCCCTGTCCGCAGCAGCGGCTCAGCTGTGCAAGGACATGGTGATCCTCCCACCTGGAATACTCATCCATCCTCACAGTTCAGAGGTTTTGTGATCCAGAGGTGGTGCCCTCAAATTTGAAATCTGACTCATCTTCTTCACCCCAGCCTTGAGCTCTCAGCTTCTCTCGTTATTGTAGGGAACGGATTTTGCGTCTGTCCGGCCCTGCCTGTGTGAAGCGTGCAGCGCCCTTAGCACGTGGGCAGGATGCAATATGGTTGATTCTATTGACTTCAAGGTGTGTGATGCAGCTGCCAACCACATCAGCTTGCAAATTGAAAGGGACAGTGTTTTCACTTGGGTTACCAAGCAAAGAGCATCAGTTTCTGCCCTCAACGTGGAAAATCTCTAAAAAAGGCACTTGCAGAGCAGGTACTGAGCATGGGTGTCTCACCGGCCGATACGGGGACTACAGGAACCAGCTTTGGCACGTGTCGGTCTTGAAGGCAAACCTGTGGCCAGCCGAGCAAACAGGACCTGGTGGCCCTGTAGACCATCGCATCGCTCATATGCTCTGCTGTGCTGCAAGCTGAGGGGAAGATTTCAATTCACTGGCTCTGGATTTTTCTCGGTTTACTCCTGGCTCACATCCTCACTGCAAATCCTTTTGAGAATGCCACTCTCTTTCCACTTCCGATGTGGTATCATGCCGTCTTCCACAGGGGTCAGGTGAAGTGTTTCAGTGTGGATCCTGCTTACAGGCGGCCAACCCCAGCAGGGCTCCTAGACTTTATCCTGGAGAAGGGGGTCTCTGGAGGGTCCACAGCAAGCAATGCACCTCTACCCTTTGGCTGCGGTGGGAAAAAGCTGTGTGGGGCAAGATTGACCTGAGGGTAGTTAGGGTAACCAGTAACCTGGTAGTCCAGGTTTGGTGAGCTCTGGGCCAGAGGAGCAGGCGGGAGCAGCGTGGGAGCATTCAGTCCAGACCTTGCATCCCTGTATCTAGTCCTGCTTGCAAAACTGACGGATCACATGTGCAGTGGGATTGTGGCTTCTGTGTTTGTTTGGCCAGGTGGTGGTAATCCAGCTGTGTTTCGCTCGCGATGATGCTGACGTGTGACTCCGTTTCCTTCAAGCGCACAAACAAATTTGGACTCGGCTGCTGAGGCTGACGCTCTGTTTCTGGGCCGGCGTTGCCCCCTGTGGCAGGGAGACCCCTGTGTGCGAGAAACCAGTGAGACTGGTGGAGGGACTGCTGAGCTCTTGGTGAACTGAGAGGAACAGCTGGAGTGGTTCACCCCTTGCACCAGCAAAGGCATCAGGATGCTTGGTTGGATGGAGGCCAACTATGTTTTGCACAAACTGCACAACTGAAGCGTTGCCCGCGCTGTGGCAGCACAGCAACGCGTGCGCGAGTACGGATACACGCATGGAAATCCTCGCTGCTCATCCCTTCTTTTCCAAGGCTGCCTTGATAAGGGGATTTCTTTTCACCCTCCAGTTTAGTTAAGGGCTGCGAGGTATCCCCTTTTGGGGAGGCGGTTTTGTGCTCCCGAGCAGCGCTCTGCTCCACCGCTCGCAGCGGCACGGGGAACCTTGGGTGCCTGTTGGCTGGGCTCCTGCCCTCCAGCCCCGGGCAGATCGCTCTTCCTGCAATTATTATTCATGGTCAGCTAAGCAGAACTTCTACAACACAGCTTCGCTGCTTTGAAGGTTATGTTACACCGTTTCAAAGTGACCAGAGGAGAGGATCCTGTATGAAGAAGATTCCTGGGAATATCCATTGTCTCCTTGTGTGTTTAATGCTGGCGGTGGGGGTAGGATTTCCTCGCTATTAATGCAGAGCTTTCTAATTTAGCACATAATAAGGCAGGACAGCCAGTAAGGACACAGCGTCCTGAAAATCTCCCATTGACTTTTGTCCCAGGTTTCCAATCTCTTTCTTGGAGCTAGGAGAAGAGTTGTTATTTTTATTTCTTCAGAAAACGTGCATGTGCTGTTCTTAAGGTTCTTTGCATTTTTGCAAATACAGCAAGCTTATTTGTTCTAACAGTGCTTGTGTGGACACCTCTGTCTGTTTGATCAAAAGTGCTGTAGCTTTTCACCAGTAAAACCCACAGTGCTTTGAAAACGCAGTGGCACCACCTTTCCTCTTTTATAAGTGAGGGACACCGAGGCAGGAAGGCTTTGCAGGACTTCTGTAGCAGCAGAGCCATAAACATGCCCAGGGCTGGCACTGATGGTCGGTGCTCCAGCCCTTCAGCGCAGACCGATAACCGATGGGCTTGGCAGGAACAGTGAGTGCTGAACTTGAGTTCTACACCTGATTTTTCACATTTGATTTATGATTTCAGATATATATTTTTTTTATCTTATTAGTCCAAGTTCTTTGGGGAGCAATGCCTTTACCCAACTCTTCAGACGGCAACGTTCGTGCTGACCTGAGGATGACAGCCAGCTCCTACAGGTAGCAGAGCTCACCTATCTGCTTTGGACCCTTGGCTCGGTGGCATCTTGGCATGGTTTCTGTACCCAAGCACAGGTAGTTTTTCTGTCCCCAAGGATGCTGTGAATTGCCCAGCGAGTACTGTTCGATGCGCCATGCAGCCGTGCTGCTGTATCCAAATGTCAGGGACATTTTAGCACGCGGCTCTCTGGGGTGGGGTGGCGGTGACCGAGGGAGCGGGTGGAGCACGGGGGTGCAGACCACGGGTCTCTCTGCAGCCGTGTCCAGTGCTCCAGGAGACTCTGGCAAATAAGGCTTTGCTGAGGTACCAAGAGCCAAACAACCTCTTTCCCCTTCCCAGTCAGCAGTGCGTCACCCGCTGGCTGGTTTTGCCCTCTGCTCTGGAGATGACTGCTTTTCAAGAGCATCTCTTTCCCAGATCAACTGATACTGGACTTTTGGTTCAAGCAACACTCGAAATCAGCGCTTATGGATTTGTCCTAAAAAATACAGAGCGATTTGTGTGTTCATTAGGCTGGAGAGCAACAATGGCTGCTGGCAACACGGCCTCTAGGCTGAGCTGCTGGGTTTGGGAGGGGCTGTACCCGTACCTCAGGTTTTGTTGCCGTCCTGGGAACGACCTGCGGAAGAAATTGTCTTAATGGATGGGGTTATTGGGGTTTTTGATTCTGGCTGTGGCCTGCCAGCAGGCGGATGGCTCTGGAGAGAATTTTGTTCTCCTAACAGCTAAACTTTCTAGAGGGATTATTCTGTCTGGTTGGAACTGGGTGATCTTTAAGGTCCCTTCCGATCCCAATCATCCTATGACTCGCCCGTCTGCTAAAGGCACGCGGGGTCTTTACCTGCCAGGTTTCAAACGTGAAGTTCCGAGTTGACTGTGACCAAACTATCAGTGGAAGTGGATCACAGGTGATCACTTTTTCTAATGTAAATCATTTAACATCGGCAATTTCCCTCTGTTGCCAATGCCATTAGTTATCTCAGAGGGGGGAAAAAAGGATGTTTTACTTACTTTTTTTTATTTTAGTAGGTACCCATAGCTTAACTTAATGATTTGTATAAGTGATAGTAATTGCTGAAACTACAGTCGAGTATTATTAGCTATAAAATGAACATGGTTATATGTCCAACACAACTAGCAAGGAACAGAAATGCGGTTGTATCCAAGAGAAAATAATTACAGCGATAATCAGTGTAATTCATGATAATGGCTGAATTGAATTTCACACCATAGCTCCAAGCACTTACATTTAATGAATGTAGTTTGTGCTTGTTTACTAAAAAGGTTTTTAGCAGAAAATCGATAATGTAACTTCAGTGTTTCTAATTGCAAATGCAATTTTTTTTAAAAGTAGTGGTTCAATAAGGATTTTGTAGGGAAAATTAAAGTATGTAAGTGCAGTGAATGCTGTCGCTTTAATTAAGCTACCTGTACATTACTGATATAGTTCCTTAATATTCATTTATTACTACATATTGATTAAAATTGGTCTGTATTCCATTTTTAAGACTAGCTAATGTAATGAAAGTTGAAATTTTCAGTGAGTGCTGACTGTGACTCCGTATCACTCCGTGATGGGACTGTCCTCACAGAGAACTGTTTTACCTTAAAAGCATTATTATAAGAGCAAGGGAATACAGGCTACTCTGCAAAGGTGCTTTCGACACGATAAATACAGAAGAGTCGCTGGTCCTTTACCTGAACAGCAAAATAGACCAAGTGATTGGCAGTGGGTGGTGTTACTGTAATTGCTTAATTGGCCCAAGCACATTCTTGGCCTCATTTCCCATGAGGGAAACCCTTAACGTCTGAAATGACTGGGAAGCTGAGGAATGTAATGTCCAAATGAAGATTTCCGTCCCTCAGCCTCGAGATCTCCTACAGCTTTGGGGAGGGCGGGTTGGCTGTGGTGCGCAGGGGTCGTTAAGATGTAAAACTCCAACAAGAACGACCCTAAATAAAGGCAGAGGCTGATATACAGGAATAAACCCCACAGTCCCTGGAGTCAACAGCAAATCTTCAAACGTCTTGGCTGGTGGAGCTTGCTGGAGTGCGAAAGGCGCGGGAGGGAAGGCAGGGCATTTAGAAAACACAAGGGAAGGCAGCGCCGCCAGAGGTGGGGTTTCTAGAGCTCAGGCACACGTGAACATGAGTTGCTTTCATCCTTGGGAGCTTTTTTTTGCTCTGGATGACATCAACCCAAGTTCTACACTGGTGGGGAGTAGGAAGACCTGTTAATCCCTTTCTTGTACCAGTAACTGAACCTCAGTGTAGGCTGCGGGGACCAGATTTCATGTGTTAAAAATCATGGCTAGTGGACGTGTTTTGTCTTAAAGTCACAGAATGATAGAATGGGCTGAGTTGGAAGGGACTTCACATTGATGAGAAGGAAGTCATGAAGTCCCGGATCTCACCAAACCAAGCTGCTATTCCAGCAGGGTGGATGCCACTGTCCAACCAACAGCAATGATAAGGTAAGCAGACTCAGAATGGGGCGGCAAATGAAGTGCGATTCATCGGGAAAACATTAAGACACGCAGGAGGGTTTAAAAAATAAAGATGGATCACTGAAGATTCGTGCTCTGATTATTTTCTGTGGCTGCCTGTCCTCCCTGCTAGAACCAGCGCTGCATTTTCTGCCGGGTTCAGGAAGGCATTTTACTCTACAAAAACAACTAGCTCCTTTCCAGCCAATGATTACTTGTAATTATGCTTTCCCCTGCTATTATTCTAATAGACTGTCAGGCTGTACAGAGGAGGCGTTTGGAGGCTGCTTTTATGGATGGACTGTTGGAACACTTAATATAGCTCTATTTTTGAATTATCAGGTTCTATCCTTTTGAAGTCTGTGTTAGTGGAACTCCTATTTATGAAATGTGCTGTGCTTAAAGGTTTGCTATTGATGAAGAGGTCCAACAGAGGCCTTTATCGTAAGTACTGTAGCATTCTCCCCGAGAAATAAATAGCCTTGCTAAAAGGTATGTTGTGTACCAAGGTTGCAAATTATCAGCCAAGCACCTTCTAACTGTATACTTCAAAAATACCTTTCTGCTTTCTGTTTGTTCTTCTCTTTTCCCACAACATGAGTGGCTTTTTTTTTTTAAAAAAACACATGGGGAAAAAGCCCACCCCAACCTGTCAGCTGTTTAATTGGGCAGTTCTCAATGTAACTCTCCAATGTGCACCTGTATCTCAGGTGTGTCACCCTCTGCACTCAGTACAGAGTTTGGAGGGAGTTCTCAGCTCCCACTGATTTGAATCACTGATTTATTGCAGAATTCCATCACTATGGCAGCCACGCCATGGCCTCCAGCGCTGTGAGCTGAGGATCACCACCCAATTATTTAGGAAGTGATAATGAGAACAATGTCATACAGACAGAAAAGAAGGAAAAAATCAGTTGTGTTCACAGTCGCCAAAAGTTTACAGCCAGACCAGACAGGAGGGACATTTGTAGCTTCATTTCCTCTTATATTGAAATGATTGGGCTCTCAGTCATGTGAGGCACCGCCTGCTCTTCTTCCCTTCCAAAATCAGCTCCCAGACCTTCTCCGCAATTGTGTTATTTGCCACTGCTCCCTACCTTGAGCTTTTTGGACCTAAAGCCAAAGCGAGCTGATGATGTGATATATGTTGATTTCCCCATCTGCAGCAGCATTGTACCCTCACTTTGGACCAGAGTAAATCAGAAGAAAGCTGTGCCGATAGCACTGATTCGAAAAATTAGAAGGAACTATTAGTTTTTCATTATTTTCTTTTCTACCATCAGGACATGCTGACCTATGTAGGAGCTACTGCCTCCAGACATGCCTCTCCTCTCCCTGGGAGCTTATCCTCAGGCTGCCTTTGCTGCTCTGGGTGTGCTGGGCAGGGGACCAGGCTCCCTGCCTGCTCTGGGAGCTGGGGCTGGCGAGACGTGCGGGGTGTCAGGGCTGCTCCTGGGGGGGTGAGGTGTGGGGGGCAGGAGCAACCCCGAGGTGAGGAGGGGGTGCGTGGAAATGCAAATGAAGTGGATACTGCCTCGTGGAGGGGGGTGCATTGAACACCACTCATACGGCAAGTCTTGCTCTAAAGTGTTTATCCGGAGTTCTTCGTTTGGAACCATAATGCGTCAGCACCTTGACTTTGCAGCGCCTAATTCATCTTCACGCATGTATTTCGCTATTACCGATAGCTCTCCCCTTAAGCCTGTCTATTTGCTAGTAGATTTGACAGATGACAGCTACTCTCTGGGATGTTAGATGGCATTTGTACGGCTATGATGCCAGGAGCGTTCTGAGCGCTGGTGTTGCATATTTATTGATCTCCATATTCCCAATAATCTGATGCACGTCACATTTGACAACATTATGTGGAGAGGTCAGCTGTATGGGGCTAATGAAACTGTTTCAAAGATGGATGTTGTTTTCCACAACATTAACCTTGCAAATAGCTGTCACTAGTGCATTTCACTATGGGGCTTGTCGTTTGAGAACCTCCCTTTTTTTATTGTTGATGTTAACATTAAACAAAACCTGAAGCTATTAAATCTCAGTATTTATATACGATAGAAAACACGGACGACACGGCATCACTCCAAATGAAAATCTTATTAACAGCATACGGTGCTTGTGGCAAAGTCCCCAACAATCTGAAAATTGGTTTGGCTGTCTGGAATGTTTGACAGATTAGCTAAGGATGATGTAAAAGGGCCGAGCAGGGACCAGCTGAATTCTGAGGATTAAAGTGGCAAATAGAAAACCCTGATGTAATCAAAAAGCACATTGCACTTTCATATTTTACTGCAATCTTACTGTTCTCACCAGGAGCTTATTACATCCAGGGCGATATAAAATTTAGATTACCCTTTTATTTTAAAATTATTTCGCCAGCATGGGTAATGTTACGAGGCAGCACTCAGTTTCTAAAAAGGTCTCTTGAAGTTCTTTTTCCTTAAAAAGCACTGTTACGGTGATTTAAATATTTAATTCTGGGTTTCCCGCTGCCGTGCCGAGCTGCTTCAAACCGAGAGTCCTAAGGGCCATAAAAATAATCCTTGGAGGCCCCTTTGCCACGTTGCAGTGGTTTAGAACCGTCGTAGTAACTCTTTCTCGATGTCACACTGCACCTTTTGTAAATGTAAATTTTGCACACACTTGCAGAGCACAATTCCAAATCTGATTTTGATAGGCAAGCAATTCAGACAATGCTTATGTTGACGATCCGAGCTGTGGAGTGCCACGGATTTCTACAGCGTCTTCTGGGACTTCAGCGCTTTTTAAGTGAGAAGGAAAAAAACCCCAACCCTCATCCTGGTCTGGAAACCCATGATTATGTTTGAATATTTTAGAACTCATTCAGGAAAAGTTAATATCAATCCCGTGCACGAAGGGTGAGATCCTGACGGGTGCACAGAAGCTGTTGGGGTAAATGTCAGACGGCCGTGCTAAGGACGGCTGAGTGTGGCCTCGCGAGGTCGTTGCAGTGATGTGAGCTGGAGCTGGGGAGCAATAGGTGCTCGGGCGGCTCCGCGGCGTGTCCTGCTCGCCAGCTGTTGGTGCAGTTCGCAAACATGGGGAAACAGTCTTGCTGTTGCTTTGCTAAAGCCGGGAGCGTTTGTCCAGGCTCTGCTCGGAGGCGAGAGTTGGCCCTGAGAAGGGTGGCATTGGGTGGTTGGGTTAGGAGCTGATGCAGGCACCAGAAGGGCATCTCCCACCTGAGCTTCTCGAGCTTCAGATCGTGCCCTCAAATGAACCCCCCGAACTAAGGGGTAAAAAAGGGTCAGCTGAGACGGAGAAGCCCCAAGGCAGCCCTTTTAGAAATGCTGTCTAGGGCGAGCTTATAACAGGTTGTGGCTCGTTGCGCTTGCTGCAAGCTGCCCAGGAGTTGGTGTCACTGACCTGGTCACCCCAACTGACTGCGCCCTCGGAGGGGGGACGGGCCTTCAGGGGGCAGCAGCTGGGGCTGACCGGGAGGAGAGGCTGCTTGGAGGCACCTCGTGACTGCAGATGTAGAAGGGCTAAGGCAGATGCTAATATTTACACCAGAAAGCCCATGAGGTCGCAGCCACCCCAGAAAACTAGAGGAATATTTGTTTCTATAGAAACTTCCAGAAAACATGTTCTTCAGTCTCCTTTGGGGAATTTTCTTAGGACATGGCCAGAAGGCAAGAAGAAGGTACTTTTTATTTCATGTTTATTTCATAGCACATGTTCTGATACACAATTTGTTCCCTAAAACTTTATTAAAAATGCAAATATTCACAAGTCATAAAAAGAAAGTCTCTTCCCTCGGTTTCTGGCAGTTGCTTTGGTGTCTGCGTTATTTATTTAGTGACTTAGAATGGGCTCACAGAGAGTTTCCCCAGCAGTAGGAGGTAACGCCAAGTGGACGTTGTGAGGAGAGTTAAAACAGATGATTTGTATTTATAACATCACTTAGAAATGCTTAGCGCTGCTAATTGAAAAAACATCCTCCTGCAACGCTGCACAGCACCATCGTCGTATGGGGCTGCACAGGAATGTAGCACGCGTCTGTACCACCATCCCCGGCACTGCTGAGCCCACGTGCTGTAAAATATTAAGTACTCACCAAAAACGAATCAACAGAAAAAAAATATCCTTCTCTACTCTAAAACCTAAATATGATTGCTTTTTATTTCTCTTTTGGGTTTAAAGCCTCCAGACCTCATCTTCAAACTCTTTTCTGGATCCAGGAGAACCAGGTTGTTTCCTACAGAAAATTGAGAGAGGTCAGCAGAGCCTCTCACAGAGGACCTGGGAGCTCGGGCTCTATGATTTCAAGTGATTACAAACTGACAGCTCGAGCTCTGCCTTCAAAGCATTAGCATTTGTTTTGAAACAGGTAATCTCTTTAAAGATGTTGTTATAACGGGTGAGTCTCCCTGCTGTAGAAATACGACCTTCGGTACTTGAAGGTGTGATGCTACCACAGTGATGAGTCCTTGGTTGTCTGATGACTCCCTTCTATCCTGGGACCGGGAGAAAGGACCATATTTTTTCACTTGGCTTTGCTTCTGTGACCTGGGGTATTTTTTTTTTTTTTTCCTCCCTTATTTTCCATGAGGTAGGAATTCCAGAACTGGCAGCTGGCGCCCGGCTCTCCCCCTGGGTGAGCAGTTTGGGCATGGTGGCTGTGTTGTCACATAAAGGTGGGGAGGGCATGGCCAGATTTGGTGCTCAGAAGCCTGATGTGGAGGATTAGGTCTTCATTTTCAGGCGGGGCGTTGAGCCAGGCTGTGTTGGAGCTCCCGCCTGGAATACGGCGCTGCGACGCTCTGCCGCTGCAGCCTTAAGGACTAAGAAATACCCAACCTTAATATCACCTAATGCCTTGAAAATAATGCTTAAGTGGGCCTTCAGGTGTGGAATCAGCCTCTTGGACAGACTCAAATTTAATCCTTAGGGAACCTCCTCTGTGCCTCGGAACTGCAAAGTGCCGTGCACTCTACCCTGATTGCTCAGTAACTTGCAGGAACGAGCCCGTATAAAGCATTAAAGAGCTTCAGAGCCTGCGCCTGATTGCGCGGCGTTAGGGAGTGGAGAGGTGTGAGCAGTGGCTGCGGGACCTGGGCCACAGACCTGCAGTAATGGGGGTCCCTGAGCAGAAGCTCCTACCCGCTGGGAGGAGTGGAAGTGCCGTTGGATGGGGGTCGCGGGGTTTGTGTCCTTGAGACCCAGGAATTGTTCTTAAAGGCAGGATCCAATAGTTACTTGTCTAAAAAAACGATGTGGGAGCTGCTGTTTATGGTCAAGTGTGAATGTTGTACTTTGCCCTTTCTCCTTGGCACCTTGAGACCACCCATGACCCCCACTTGTGGATGCTCAGGGCTGCTGGGCACTTGTCTCCGGGCCCTGGCTCAGGGATCAGCACTGGGCAAAGGGGTGAGGACAGAAGATTATCCCGTCTCTGCTGGAAGAGGACATCCTTGGTGTCTAAGTGTGCCAGGGGTGCTTTCATCTGAGGAGGAGACTGTGTGGGTGTGTGCTTATACACAAATTCCCACTGAATTTTAAATTGAAAGTATTACATTTTCAAAAATCTCAAAATGTGAGTTACAGTATTATTGTGAAAGCTTTGAAGGAATTGCACATTTTTAGCCTGATTACTTCAAGTGGTGCAGCTTGTTCTCCAAGGGTGGTGTGGGACAGGGAGTTGGGGAGACACAGATGTGTTGGGCAGCACCTTGGGAAAGCCTGCACTAACGAAAGCTTGGGAATGTAAGGACACAAATAATTAACCTGCACGGCCTCAGTTTTTCTTGTTTTACTCTGAATGAAAAGTGTGTTATTATCTTCATAGCATTTTATATCTCAGTGGTAACTGTGGAATTTAACGTGCTGTGTTGTAATACGGCTTCATGCTACAGCTACAACGTAGCTGTAATATTCTATTAATTTTATATATATTTAAATCCTCTAAGGCTATCTGGGATTGCCTGAAACTTCATTCTCGTGCAAATCAAAGTATCTCCTGTTTGTTTCCCAGTGAAATGCCTCACAGCCTCATTCCCTTCAGAATTACATGTTTTGGGAATAGAATATCTGATGTGAAATGAAGATGCTGGTTTTGGCCAATTGATTTGGGGAAAGGTACAAAGAGCTCATGGACAGGAAACAATCTACCTGCCATGCAGATCCTCCCATAGTCCCTAAGAGTGACTGATAATTAAAAACCCGCAAATCGGGGCTATGTATCCCTTCAGAAATGTTTGAAGTTGGTGGGGAGGGGTGGGCAGCAAATTTTAAGGAGTCTTTTAGAAGTTAAAAAATGTGTAAAAGATGGGAAGAGAAAACTTGCTCTTCACATCAGTGAGTTCAAAGCTCTGAAACGAAAGCTTCTGCCGGCTCCAAGCCGTGGCTGAACAGAACAGGGAAGGGGAAGCCCCAGCACGGCCCTCAGCACAGTCGTGCCCAGAGCCAGTGACGTGGGGCACAGGAGGAGCGGGGCAGACACCCTGGTAGAAGTGGACTGGTGGTGAGGATGCTC
The DNA here is from genome assembly GCA_013389885.1 of Geococcyx californianus. Lineage (NCBI taxonomy): Eukaryota > Metazoa > Chordata > Aves > Cuculiformes > Neomorphidae > Geococcyx > Geococcyx californianus. The sequence goes on along the minus strand of VWPV01030036.1, from coordinate 1,299 downwards.
CAAACACCCACGTGGAGTTAGAGGAGCAAAGAAGTGCTCTGCCATGACAGAGAGCAACAGGAAAAGACGTGTTGTGGCCATCAGGATGTCTGTGTCGCACTTGGAGGTTGGAACCAAGGCAAGTTCACCAGCCAGGCACAAAGGTAAGGAGCAGGAGGAAGAGTCAGGCAGGAGATGGTGGCAGCTGCTTGCACGTGCCCTTTTTCCAGGCAGCTTGATTTTTAGAAACCAAGCCCCTGGGACAGAAATGATATAATGCAAGTAATTACAGAGTTGGGGTTATTTGGAGTCTTTTTTGCTCTGATGTTGCTGATGGTTGGATCTACCGGGATCTCCAGGCACCTGGAGCCCCACTCTGATGAGTAGAGACGCAGCCAGGTGCTCACCCTGCTGCAGCCCATGGTGGCTGGGATGGGACCTGGGTGTGCAGAGTGGAGCAGGATGGAGCCATGGCTGGGGGTGGTTCCAGTGCTTCAGGGATGGGCTTACACCGCAACCCGCGGAGGCAGAGCAGGGCTTCACAGCCCGCTGCCCCCGACGTGGAAATGCAAACCATCTGTGCATGATTTGGTTTGTTTTTTCAACATTGCAGCCCGTTTATAGACGGCAATTGCGTCGAACTGGCTCTTAAATGCAGGTTAAAGGCCTTGATGAAATACAGAACACCTCGAAAAGACAACCTAAATTTTTGCCATTTCCAACTTGGCAGGGCTGGCGCGCCCGAGCAGCCGCCCCGGTTAATGAGCGGTGGGTTTAAATAGCGATTGAAGAAGTCAGTTATAAACACAGAGCAGTTTGCTTTTTGCCTTCCTGTTGCTTTCCCGGGCTTCTGAAGGCCTTCCCCTGATGGAGAGCTTTTAATTTCACATTTTGGCCCCCACCGCAGGTGATAAACAAAGGTTTCCCGTTGCTGCGACTCGGGTCAGCGCTGCAGCCTTAGCGTCAATCCCGCTGCCTGTAATTACCCACAAAAGGTTACCGGGACCCGCAGCTAATTTGCAGCCTCTGTTTAGCAGAATTTAATAGCAGGTATTACTGGTGCAGCAGTAATTAAGGACCTTTGTCAATAAGAAGGAATAGATGGCCACACTTTGTTGTAATCAGTGGACTCTTGAGAACCCAGAGGAGTGAAAAGCAGTGAGAGGAGCAATCCATTCTGCGAATAACATGGCTGTCCTTTCACCCCCCCCTCCCTCCCCCCTCCTGAAACCAGCAATGGAATAATAATTCCCCAGGCAATGAAAGTACAGGAATAAAAGTACTTACCCTCCAGCCTGCGATTTTTTTTTTTTTTTTACT